>OU426880.1:30649383-30879383 GCA_911387805.1 Cantharis rustica
CACCTTGGTGGTCTTCTTCGCCTTCGACGGAGATTTTGCCTTGGCGGCGGCGGGGGCTTTCTTCTCTGCAACGGCACCCGCGGAAGCACGCTTGGCGACGCGCGATGCGGCGCCCTTTTTGGTGGGCGTTGCGGCGGCCTTCTTTACGGGCGACTTCGCACTCGCTTTCGTTTTCGAGGCGGCGGTCGCGGCGGAGGCGTCGGCGCTCTTCCTTTTGGTGGTCTTGGCGGCAACTCCTTTACCCTTCTTTCCCGCAGCAGGTTTTTTGGCGGCGGTCGCACCGGTGGTCGATGCCAACTTGAAGGACCCGGAAGCGCCCTTGCCTTTAGTTTGGACCAAAGCGCCGCTGGCAACCGCCGATTTGATGTACTTCTTGATGAAGGGCGATAATTTATCGGCGTCGACTTTGTAATTTGCGGACACATATTTTTTGATGGCCTGTAACGAGGAACCGCCGCGCTCTTTCAAGCTCTTGATGGCGGCGTTGACCATGTCGGAGGTGCGGGGGTGGGTTGCCGGTTTCTTCTTCGTGGCCGCGGCTGCGGTCTTGCCTTTCTTCGCGGAACCCTTTTGAGATGCGCCAGTGGAGACGGCGTTTTCCGGTGCGGTAGCAACTGTTGCGTCTGCCATATCTAGGTTTGATTAACAAAATTAATAACTTTAATCACGTCGCACGAGGTACGTATTAGAACGAGATATCGGTAGGATAACGATATAAATACGCGTACGTCAAGACGATGTTCGTTCGAAACTGATGCCCCTCGACCGGTAAACAGTTGTCTAGTTCGGAGCGCACGTACCGTCAATAGAATAAATTTTTGACGTCCCGAACGTGCACCAACATTTCGCGTTCCACGCGACCACGATCCATCGCAGACACATTTTTACACACCATTTTATCTTTTGAAGAATCCCAAGGGACTTAAAGTCGTTCACGTAATATCTACGCTTTACCTACGTGTATTTTCTAGCCCCAATGTCGACGCAAGGCGCTAACTAACGAACGGGACGGCCGTCGATGCCGATAATGCACGTATAACCGGCACACCTACCTACGTGTGCCGTCGGTTTTGGGCAGACCAGTACGGCCTAAATATTTTTGGGAACCCTTTTCCATCGAAATGGACTACCACCTACCTTTCTTCGTGCTTTAAAACCGTTCGACACTCGCACGGAATTCGCAAATATGCTAAATTTTGCGTCTTCTCTACGGACGGCCGGCCGGCCGTACGGCGCACCAAAGTTATAGCGAAGCACAATTATTTTATATCAAACTAACAATTTGCAAGTGACCAAATGCTTATTAACCGTGTTTTAAAATTAGGACAACTCACGATCGGCGGTGCAACATTAATTTCAAACCTAATCGACGGTTTAATTATTTTACCATCGCAACAATACCGAAAGCGCGGCGATCCCGTTTGCTCGTTCCACCCGCGTCGACGTGGTAACAAATACGTTAAACGTACTTTAATAGGAATAAATAAATAAAAAAAAAACCCATAAACGTATTACAATATTAAAATCCAAACTAAATATGTAGTTTTTAATGGCCGGGAATAAAATGACGTAGTGAAATATAATACGCTCGGTAAAAGTAGCTTAGAGTCACGTTAGGGTTACGAGGTTTTGTAGCATCGGCAACTTTGTAAAAAAGCGAGCATAACGCGACGCCATAGTATTAATTGCAAATTAAATTTAGGTAACAACTAAGACAACATGTAATTGTACGATAAACGAAAATTCATAAAAGGATAATAAATAAACAAGAGCTTAGCGAACGCATTTTAATTCTAAGCAACGTCGGGTGTAAACGATCCACGTGGAAACTCCCCCCCCCCCTTAACGAACCTAGCCGCACATACCGGCGCCCGCAGTACGTCCAGTAAACAATGGCGCGCGCCGACAGGTTTTTTTTTAATAACAGGAAAGGGGGGGGGTCCATCACACAAAAAATTTTTTTTTGGCCTTCGGCCAAAAAAAATTGCTCGAATACGCGACGGCAACTTAAATACCCACATAAGGATATTACGGCAATTATTATTTATTAGTAATACATATATGCCACGTACATAATCCAAATTTGTGCAATATCGACATCGCACAGTTAATTACGCACAAAGCTAGCACGGCACAGTCAATTTATGGGATATTTTTAATCCACCTTGTACGACATTATTTGTAGAAAGGCAACATTGTACAGTGCAAAGTGTGCAATGTTGGATTTCGTTAGAAGGGATGCTCGAAGAAATTTTGTGGTTATAGTTAATTTACATCGTCTTTGCACATATATTTATCTACGTCGCATTGCAATGCGATAAAAATTACGTATTACGTATGCAGAAGGTATGTCAATAAAACAATAACGCTACCACGTTTATAAAAACTATTGCACGGGCTTTAAGTTTCGCTTAACAAAATCGACAGCGGATATAACATTACACCCAGAAGTCATACACAATAAGGCCATACGTGTTTGTCGTGAATCCCAGAATGACGTAACAAAAGGTGATTCGACAACGCAAATGCCTAATAAATAAAAACATTGCAGGTTAATAATGTTACACGGAGAAAAGGGTTTCATAAAAAATAATAAATATTTTTCTTTGGAGAATACCACTTAGGATCTGCCATAGCATTTTGCAATGTAACAATAAACTCTAGGTTTAAATAACGACGTCGATATCGTTGGGGTAAACATTTTAAATAAATAATTTGTTAACATCGAAGATATATTTATTTGTCGTTATTTAATAAAAGGGTTTTTTCGAGTAAAGGTAATTAATTAAATACAAAGAAAACTTTAACTCTGTGCAATGTCGTTAGGGGCCCGAGTGCAGTATACCCACGTTTATTTATACTTACAAACATAACATATTTTCAAAATACATACCCACCAACGTCATACATTCATTCATTCATTCCGTCCTTACTAGCACTTCCACTTATTTGATAAAATACTCTTACGCACGAATGCAAAGCGGTACGGTTAAGGGGAAACCCCGGTTAAGAGATACGAAACCATGGCAATTACAAGTTGTCGATTACGTGCTAGTATTGAAGTTAATATAACGGAACCAAATATATTGCGTTTAAATTTACTCTTTAAGTTTACATTACCCGATGTAGGTTTTCGGCAAATAATTCCAAAGCAAAATTTATTTGGAGATTCAATTTGAAATTTTTTTCATGTCAAAATCCTAACTACGGTTCCGATAAAACATTTAGCAATCACGTAAATTTTCGAATATGGTTGTATAAATGCTAAACCGGCCGTATAATAATTAAGAAAAGATCGAGATACAGTAAACTCTCGTTCGAATGTAATCCGATATAGCCACATCCGTACCACGTGATTGCCACGATTGTAGCAAGTAAAATGTCGCGCATCGAACCTAAGATATAAAAACATAGTATCTACGTTACGCGCGTTTAAATTGCAGCCGACGAAAATTCTGCAAGTCGCACATAATTTCGGTCATCTTTAAGATTTAAATATACAAGTTTAACTTGTAAATAGGAAGAACGTACGAATAAAAATTAATTGCAAGTTTTGCAAACGCGTACGTCAAATTAATTATTTTTTACGCCCCAATCGGGCAAGCGTTCAATTGCAAATTGCAAATGCAGCTCGAAAAGCTGCTTTTGCCGCCTAGCGTTTGAAAAATATAGCGATTGTTTTATAAAATATCGGTATTCGAGGTGATATATTTTGTACGTCAAATTGAATTTAATTAAATAGGTATTGCAAATTTTTGGGACGAAAGGCACTTTTTAATGCCACGCATTATAATACAGCTAACTTATTGTTTTATAAGTATAAGTAGTACGGGAATACTTTATTTTAATTAGAAAATTTTACAATAAAGTAACGTAACAAATACTCATAATAATTAGTTTAGGTATACCTAGAAGTCGGCGTATAAGATTACGTTTATCGTGCGGCAGGAAGCTTTTTGCCGAGTACTTGTAAATACGGACATCGGTTAGTTCGCCACGGTCTGTAAAAAAAATCGTATTCGGAAAAATATAGTTTCTAGCCTAATGTTAAAAATAACAATAACACAAATAAACGTATTCGAATTTCTTTCTTAATTTTATATTGCAAAGTAAGACAACGTCGCATAATTGTGCCGACGTACGTATATTTGCTACATAATTGTCGGCTTATTATATTACAGTGGATGTCGTTTTTAAAACATGCACGTCGGTATTACCTCGCGATATAGAAGAAAACCTCGACGTAGTAGAACGTTTATGGGCCCGAATTAAATTTACAAAATCAAATTAATATCGGCGCCGCGATCGGCTCCAGGAATATGTTAACCATACGCAATTGCCATCGTACGGAAAATTTACGTACAACCGATACTCGAACGCATACCATTACGCCGTTTAATAACTTATCATCGTAACCGATTGGCGGTGCATTATTTTATATGTTCGTAATTATTAGTTGCCATCGAGAGTTGCGGTTTATGCGTAAGCGTATATAATCTTATCGTTTCAAATTGCGAATTACTTATAGTTACGGGGGTATCGATATCGATTTACCTAATATATTATAAATCTACGATTAATCATACAGCATATTACAATAAAAATTAATATACCGATAAAACACATATATAAATAAACAATATAATAGAAGTGGAAAAATTTAAAGGTTATAATAACAAATTATTAAAATATCACTTTAAATAGCCGGACGTTTGCATTCCGGACATTGCCATGTTAAGCATTATCTTTTCGCCGATATCTTTGTGCCGTACTTACGTAATACGAAGCTAGAAGGGGGCGTTTTGTCGTGACGGTTCACTTAAACGAAATACGTAATAAAGGCACGCCGCCCCGACATAAAGTACCGCAAAGGCAGATCGGATATCGTCGCGGCAATTTATTTATAGCACCTTAGGTTGCAATCGCGATATTATTCGATAACGCTTATACGGAATCCGTTAAAAGTGCAACGTAATAATGTTTTATTTTAAATTAATAAAATAAAAATAAAATAGGACGTCGGTGCAATCAATCTTCAACTTTGCTCGGTCATAATAAACGAATACTCATTTCGGATAAAATTTGTGGTCCCTAAAGGGACCTTTGGTTAATAAATAAATAATAATTTATTATTTATTTAGAGCTGGTGTACTTGGTGACGGCCTTGGTACCTTCGCTCACGGCGTGCTTGGCCAATTCTCCGGGCAAAAGCAGACGAACGGCGGTTTGAATTTCCCTGCTCGTGATCGTGGAACGTTTGTTGTAATGGGCCAAGCGGGACGCTTCGGCGGCTATGCGTTCGAAGATGTCGTTGACGAAACTGTTCATGATCGACATGGCTTTGCTGGAGATGCCGGTGTCGGGATGCACTTGCTTCAACACTTTGTAAATGTAGATCGCGTAACTCTCCTTCCTGCGGCGTTTCTTCTTCTTGTCGGTTTTCGATATGTTCTTTTGGGCCTTGCCGGCTTTCTTGGCGGCTTTACCGCTGGTTTTTGGTGGCATCTCGTTCGAAAATTAAATCGTCAAATTGCTCTAACGTAAACGGACCGTACGACGAACTAGGTTCGAATAAAGGGAAACTTGAACGGGGAGGGGTTTTTATTAGAAACGCGTCACGCACGTAGGCTCCGCCCGCGACCGTAAGCCGTACGCCGGTCGTCGGTTGGACGCGATCCACCCGAGCCGTGCGCTTAAATAGTTCCCGCCACAGAATTTTCGGCATTTATCACGTAACGCCACAAACGTACGGTCGCACCAGATCGTACATTTATTTCGTTCGACGTAAAGTAGTTAATATCAATCGACATGTCCGGAAGAGGCAAGGGAGGTAAAGTGAAGGGAAAGGCAAAGTCGAGGTCCAGTCGCGCCGGACTTCAGTTTCCCGTCGGCAGAATCCATCGTCTGCTGAGGAAGGGCAATTACGCCGAGCGCGTCGGTGCCGGTGCGCCCGTCTATCTCGCCGCCGTCATGGAATATTTGGCCGCCGAAGTGCTGGAATTGGCCGGCAACGCCGCCCGAGATAACAAGAAGACCCGTATCATTCCCAGACATCTTCAACTCGCCATCCGTAACGACGAGGAATTGAACAAATTGCTCTCCGGAGTTACGATCGCACAGGGAGGAGTTCTGCCGAACATTCAGGCCGTGCTCTTGCCCAAGAAGACCGAAAAGAAGGCTTAAACGTTTACACCTTCGAAACAACTGGCCCTTATGAGGGCCTAAAATTAATTTAGAAAATGAGTTTCTTAAGTATTTAAACTACGCTTAACGATAATACGATTAACGTTATAAACGTACACTTATTCGTACGAACGTTTAAAAAAAAAAAAAAAAACAAATTTTAATATAAATTATTATTTATACGTTAAAGGGTTAAAACGCATAGTTTCATATTTCAAGCGTGCAATTATGCGGCGCGTGTAAATTACGTAAATAGCCGTAACGTGGTACGTATACGACGTCAAGTTAAAACATAACCTCACTTAACGTTAAACTTCTACCCGATGCATTTAAGGGATCACCTTAAATATTTTTGTGTTTATCTTAATTAGTTTATAACGCCAATCAGATATCGCGTAATCCGTTAGGATTACGGTATTATCATTAAACACCTTTAATCGGATGGCGTACGGTATTTAACTACTAAGTAAGAAAGCAATAAACCGACGATTCCCTTACGTTACGTTATTAATCGGTAGGTATTCGATCGTCAACGTAATTATCTAACAATTTAAATTTAAAAGTTACGTGTGTTCGATAATTCGACTCGAATTCTAAATATAATTTTTGGTTCCTAAAGGAACCGTTTGTTTGTTGGTTGGTGGATCGGTGAGTGGGTCGTTAACGTCGTCGACGAACGACCGCCATCGATCCCGGATGATGCGAAGATTTTTAACCGCCGAAACCGTACAAAGTACGGCCTTGACGTTTGAGAGCGTAGACCACGTCCATGGCGGTTACGGTTTTCCTTTTGGCGTGTTCGGTGTAGGTGACGGCGTCCCGAATGACGTTTTCCAAAAACACCTTCAACACCCCTCTGGTTTCTTCGTAAATCAAACCGGAGATACGTTTGACGCCGCCCCTGCGAGCCAGACGTCTGATGGCGGGCTTCGTGATACCCTGGATGTTATCGCGCAACACTTTGCGATGACGTTTCGCGCCACCTTTTCCCAAACCTTTGCCGCCTTTACCGCGTCCGGTCATTTTCGTTCGAAAATCGAGTAAACTTACACCGAAAAGAGATAACTATTAACGACGTCGTCGAAGTGCGTCGATAGACTGTAGCACCGCACGCTTTTTTCACCAGTATTTATGCATTCTAACGCGGGAGCCGGAGGGCGTGGTCTCGCCAGCACGCCAGCAAATCGACGGCACGAAGAACGCCGAAAGTTTATAAATAGTCCGAAATCCGAATCACCGGTTACAGTTCTGCTCTCGCCGTAGTGAGTTACGCTTCGACGTTCAGTTAAATTTATCCGATACGATCCGATCGCAGTTAACGTTTGATCGTTTACGATGGCCCGTACCAAGCAAACCGCTCGTAAATCCACCGGTGGAAAGGCACCGCGCAAACAGTTGGCCACCAAGGCCGCGAGGAAGAGCGCACCCGCCACAGGTAAGACGAACGCCGTCGCCGCCTCGTGCCGACCGGATCGTTAATCTCTTTTTTTTTTTTTTTGTTGGTTCCTTTAGGTGGAGTTAAAAAACCCCATCGTTACAGGCCGGGCACCGTCGCCCTTCGAGAAATCAGGAGGTATCAAAAGAGCACCGAACTTCTGATCCGCAAGTTGCCCTTCCAACGGCTCGTTCGAGAAATCGCTCAAGATTTCAAGACCGACTTGCGTTTCCAAAGTTCCGCCGTCATGGCTCTCCAGGAGGCCAGCGAAGCTTACCTCGTCGGCCTCTTCGAAGACACCAACCTCTGCGCCATCCACGCCAAGAGGGTAAAAAAGAGGAGGGGGGAGAAAAAGGAAGGGGAGGAAGGAGAAGAAATAAGCGGGGGAGTGCACAGGAAAAGATAGGTAGTGCAGAAAGAGGAGCAGAAAAGGAGGGATTAATAAGGGGGAGTAGGAAAGGAGGGATTAATAGGGAGGGGGGCCGGGAAGGGGCACCAGCAGAGAGGGGAAAATAAGAGAGGGAAAACAAGAGAGGAGTAAGTGGACGAAGAAATAGTAGGCGAAGACGCAGAGAGGGTAGCCGGCGAAGGAAGGAGAGGGAGTGGAGGATAGGTAGGGAAGGGGAGAAGGACGGGAGCGAAAGGAAATGCAAAGCAGCCGAGAAAAAAAATAAAGGAATGCAAGACTAGAAGTGCGTGGGGGGGGGGGGGGGGGCAAAAACCGAAAATGCTAAGTCCCCAAGGGCAAATGCAAAAAAAAATCGGGCATAGATTCACCTTGGAAAGAAATCAAGACAGGGGTAAGTGAAAGAGGCCCCGGTAAAAAGCCGGAGGGGAAGAAAAAGGAAACGGACGAAGAGCGAACAACAAACCGAAGAAGACAAACGGAGACACGCAAACGCGTAGACAGGAGAGTAGTCCAAAGAAGCGAAAGGAGTACAGAGCAAAAGAAGCGGAGAAGGCAACACAACAGACAAAACCCAGAGAAGGAACCCCAGTGCAGCGGTAAAGAAAAGGGTGGGAGCGGGAAACCCAAAGGAGAAAAAGAAGCAAGGGAAGAAAAGAAAAAAGGAAAGGGTAAATACAGCAAAGTAGATAGGGAACCAAAGTAAGGGGCGACGAAAAACTACAAAACAAGGAACCAAGACATGAGAAGGAAGTAAATGGGGACGGTAACAAAGTAAACTGGACAAGATTTAGCCAAGGAAAAGTACAAGTTAATACCGTGCGCAAGCAGTGGCGCATAGATGGGGACGACTACTGGGTAGGATAATAACCCAAACATACTATCGACGTAAGACGTGTTTAGCTAATGTATTATAAAAATTCGTACGCACGATAGCAAGCTTGAGTTAAACAAATTGCGAAACGGACCTAGTGGTGGCGGACAACTACGGAGGGAACTAACGGATTCGATACAAAATAACATGCGGTTCATAGATATTCAAATTTCAGTTATAATAGAAAATAAACGCACGTGTACATAATTAGTCAAACACCGCATAATAACTGAAATTGAATGAAACACGAAAGGCATAATGGCGGCTTGCATCCAACGAACGAAAATAGCAACGGAACATAACATACCTAGTTACATGAGACGTTACCTAGTATACCTTAAACACCGTAATTTAAAACACGCAAGCATAAGTTCTAATATATTAAACCCGCCTTTACACATTAAACATATAGTTAAAAATAGACCCAGTTTTTATGTTAGGTACATGTTTAGCGGTGAACACGAGAAGGAACCGGTACGAACGGTGGCTGCTATACACCCTACCTGAAATGCATGTAAAATTTTGATTTGAATACACCATTTAGCGCATAACCGAATGCATAAACCCACGTGCTATTTCTTTTTAAAATAATGAGATAATTGCCCGTTACTACTTTGACTATAAGGTAAAGTGCCAAACGTGGAAATTAACTGTCAATAATAGTGATACTATTAAAATGTAAATGAGGAATTAAACCTGCGTAAAAAAGAAAAACAGAAACATATACGTATGTTGTGCCAATAATAATAAAACCCGTAGCAAGACAATTTATGCGTTGACATAATAGGATACCCAACCCATAATTGCGTTTGTATTTTAAGTAAACAGAAACTCATTTTCACTTTGCGTTTGTATACATTAGAATAATTAGAAGCTCAACCATTTATTTGCGTTTGTATAATAATTGGAAACTCTACCATTCTTGCTTTTGTATAATAATTAGAAACTCTACCATTCTTGCGTTTGTTTTACGTTTGTATTTGTAAGTGGTAATAACCTTCCGCTTTCCTTGCGTGAATAGGTATTAACAGCCCTTATGCCAAAATATTTCCGATGTCTCACATAATTCGTCTTGCTACTTATGTTAACCCAAAGCCGTGGTAATTAATAACGCAGCGTTTACATTAATATGAAATACGCATATCTTACGGATTAATAAACAACCCTGGAATTAATTGACAATCCGAATTGTGGTTACACTTTGTTAATTTATACCACGATTTGCACTTTTGTCATTAACTGTTAACTACTTTATAGTAATTACGAAAAAAGAAAAAGAAGTTATGTTAACCATAATTAAATAAGTATCGCCTTACGTTCGTTGTAACCGTAATATAATTGTCGATAAAACGAAATGTAACTGCAATGTTAATTAAACACTATTACGTTGTAAATCAATATCTGATTTCACATTGCAAGTACGGTTTAAACAATACATTGGTTTTAAATTGAACATTTAAATTAAATGATAATATTTAATTATATTTCAAACTTAAATATTATAAACAGATACGCATTAACCTTAATAAAATTTTTAAATTATATTATCACTTAATTAACTTCTTCAATTTAATAAATTATAAGTATAAAAAGTACATACCATGTTACACTTGCATGACGATGTTTAACTACACGTGCACACACACCCCACAAACAAACAAACACACACACACACAAACAACCACTTGTATAAAAGTTTTTTTTAGTAAACACTCGAATACAAAACCCGACGAAAATATATCTGCGACTAATGTTGGCGACTTAATCGGTCAGTTTATATAGACACCCACTGATCGCCCATCCCCTCCACGTTACTGCGCACATAGTCGTGATTGGTGCGTTACGTGTAGATTCCCCATTGGGTTACCGTCACCGGTTACTGTCCGGTCCGGACCCACTTTTTCAAAATTTTCAACTACACTATAGGAATGAGGATAATTTTCTGAGTATATTAACACAATAATTTTTTGAGATTATGCAATAGTTGTCGATTTAACGGCATTTTAAAATTACGAAAAAGCAGGGAGATGTAATATGATACACCCCGTTGTGTAGCTGTAAGTAGCACGTTGATTTCCCTGCACTTCATTTTGTTGACGGTACGTGTGCTTTGATATACTCTTAATTTTTTTGTCTGTCGCGATCGACAGTAAACCGCGACCTGTGGCATTGGTATGTCGCATTTTCCGGGTCCCATAGGGAACTGTCAGACAACGATCATCACGAATTTCACAATTTCAACTGCACTATAGGAAAGAGGACACTTTTCTAAGCATATTAGAACAAAAATTTTTGCGGTCCATGCATTAGTTCTCGAAAAAATCGAATTTGAAAAATTTAAATTTACATGTATTTTAGATACACCTTTTAACACGGCTGCATGATTAGCGATTTTTGTGTAAGGCAAAATAATTAAAAAAAATCCCTGAAAAATGACAGAACTCGCCAAGGGTGGAACTCGAAGCCATATAACTCGTACGGGTGTCGATCACCAATGACAACAACATTAAGAGTGTATTAAAGCACTCGTACCGTCAACAAAATGAAGAATAGGAACGGAACGTGCCAGTTGACCGTGGCTCGACACGTTACAACGAGGTGTATCGGGTTACAACTACCTGCTTTTATATAACTTTAAAATGCCGTTTTTTCGAAAACGAATGCATGGACCGCAAAAATTTTTGTTGCATTATACTCAGAAAATTGTGCTCTTTCTTATAGTGCAGTTGAAATTGTAAAATTCGTGATGATCGTTGTCTGACAGTAACCAATTTTTGTTGCATTATACACAGGAAATTGTCCTCTTACCTATGGTGCAGTTGAAATTTTGAAATTCGTGATGAGAATTAACTGTCAGTACCCGGGTAAAAGTTCAATTCTTGGGATAGTACACATGCCTCTATCCTTCTTTCGAAATCGGGCGAATAATCCTCAATTTATTTTGTTGCATTACACTCAGAAAATTGACTTCTTTTTAACTATCTAGTTGAAATTTTTAAATTCGTGGTGCACTTAATAATCGTACCCCTAATTAACTGACAGTAACCTGATTACAGCCAAATGCGATCGACACTCGGTCGAACGACGGCAAATCACGGTTTCACCCTAAAAACTAGCCTTGCGTTTGTGTAATATAAATAAAAACCCTCCTTGACATTTTTGTGGCCCTGAAAAGGGCCGTTTTCCTGTCTACACCGGGTAGCGAGTGGCTATCTGCTCGAGCATATTGTCGAGAGCCAATTCCGGCGTACGGCCGTAGAGCTGCAACCACATAAAAACGCGTGTATGCTCCCGCAGGTACCTGCTTTGCAGCAGGTCCCGCTTTCGCAGCCAGCGCTTTAATGTGGACCAGTAACCCTCGACACCGTTTGTGCAGACGCCGGTAATTGGATCGCGAAAATTGCGTGAGTGATCCACGGTGTAATGGGTGTAGGGCGATACTCGTTGGAGATGCGACAAGCCAGCATAACCTTCCCAGCTATCCGTCCAAATTATTGAGCCCGGCTTCACGTATTCGGAGATTAAAGCCTCTAAAGTCGAAGCGCTTCTATTGGGAATGTTTAGTACGACCCCACGCTTCTCCGTCATACTATACAAACCCAAGATCCACTTTTGAGGCACTAATCTCCCCACGTTCGCCTTACGCCTCGTGATGAGGCACTCATCAATTTGAACGACTTCGCCGGGACCACCAACGCGTAGAAGCTCCGCGTCTTGGTCAAGCTGCCACATACACATCTCGCGGAATATCCGGAACAACCTGTACGTTGTACGCCGTGGCATACCTACGGTGACAGCGGTTTGGGATGCCCCATTGCCCATGACCCAAAAATACAACGCGTTCATCACCCACACAGCCCGAACGCGACAGTGAGCTAAAAAAGTGCCCTTCCGCAGCGTGTACACACGATCCCGGCACTTTGGGCACCGAAAAACGTATTTTAAATACGCATTTCGTTGCCGCGTTAGTACACAGTTTCGCCGACATCGTTGGTTAGGACACCTTTTATGCTCTGGTATCAAACGCAATCTCTGCAGAAAAACCACTTGCTTCCTAGATTTACCCTCGAAGAGGCGTAAATATCTACCTAGCGTGGAGCGACCCATCACTTGGAATGCACGACAGATACTAACTACTACCTACACCGCAAGCAGTATAATTAATACGTAGCACAAGTACCGTCAACAGAATAGGCGCACATGTCAGGTGAGAAAGTTTCGATTCGGGTAACCCCCCGCGAACAATCACGAAGTTTTGTCAAGTTTAACGCGTCCTTGAATTGCATATTTTATAATGCCGCTTTTCGATAACTAATGCATCCTACAAAATATTTACTGCAATCAGGCTATAAAAGTGTCCTCTTTTCTGCAGTCTACGGGTAACGGTTCAAATCATAAAGTGCACTGTTAGTTCTGCAGTAATTTACCTTGAAACTGCACCCCTGCGCCCTCTAGGATTGCATAGGAGAAGTTAACGGGCATCCTATACCAAAGGTATCGGTATTTGAATGTAGTAATCTACTTGCTATTCTCTCGTTTTCCATTAGTTCCCTTAAAGCATCCAATTTAAAATTGTTAAATAAGATATTGGAGCTAAAAGTTATTTTCTAAACATTGTCCTCACTTTTTTGATTCTTACTGTAGTTGTCCATGCACACTATTTCTTGTTCGATTCTTCAATCAATCCACAATATCGGTTTTGCAATTTTTGTAATATTTGGTCCCAAATTCATATGCACTACAATTAGATTTAAAATGCATGCTGACACTGTTCCGGCTATTCATTCGAAAGTATCATGTCCAATATCTTTCCCATAATTTTTTATGAGCGTTAAACTACAATTAGCATGAATCCGAGTTATCCCCGTATTTTGGTTTGCTTGGATATGGGAGACTAATATTTTATAATTTTGGAATTTTTCTTGAATCACTTCTTTGTTTAAGTTTAAGCGAATTTTTTGTTAATATTTAATAAATTTAATATTATTAAGTATGCCAGGATGCTTTCTTTCCGGGGGTTTTGAAAAATAGAATAAAATTGCTTCAAACTGACTGTTTCTGTCGGAATATTACAAGATAAACTTGTCTACTCATTCAGTAAACTTTTCCGGATCTGTCGGTCATTCCATCCCACAATTTGAACCCTTTTCCTATAGTCAATAGGGAAGTGAACAATTTTCTTAGCATTTTAAGACAAAATTCATCCTGGATTAACCATTTGTTTTCAAATACATAAATTATTTATTAAACTCGTTTTTAGACGGATTTTCGCTTGCCTATTTGATCTAATTAAAAATATTCCCTGTGAATGACAGAACTCGTAAATAACAGATCTAGGAAGACACAGAACTCGTCCGATTGTTGTCCGCATCTGACAGCGAATACTAATGGTGGTTCAACGCACCCTCACTGACATTGGTTTGCCACGTAACTTAGTACATAATTTAATCTAAATTTAAATTGCACGTAAAATTTTGATTTTAAAATGCCATCTTCTTGAAAACTAATGGATAATTCCCATGAATTCTTTATTGCAGTTTAAATTAACCTATCTGTAAAGCTGACCACTGCCTTTTTTGACTGATTGTCGCTAATAACAACAAACACTGTACATTAGGGCAATAATCTGTAACTGACATATTTTTCTTGGAACACAATTCAAATGTATTTGCAACTTATTGAATAATCCATAATTTATTTTAATGTAAAAAGGGTGAAGCCAGTTTTGCAATGATGGTTTATAAATATTTATATATTAAAAAATTTAAACATAAATGAAGATCAGATGTGTAACTACACTTAACATAATTTAGAATAGTCAATAGATATTTTGTCATGTTGTGTTCTGTATTTTCTTATACTTACGATAGAAGATGAATATAAATAGGTATAATAATGATTCTAAAATGATAGTAACTTTAAAATATTCCACATTGAATTTGATATAGCCAAAATGATCATTTCATTTCATCGTTCATTATCTCATCATTTACGGGACAATTGACGTTTTTCACAATAGCAAAACCGTTAGCTAATATATATACATATTTTATTGAAATCTGAGACATAACTAGTAAACATTAGTTATAATATTAATTTTCAAATTATTTTATTCACAGTTTTGGGCAAGCGATGTGTTGTACTGTTGGATTGGAACCAAAAAGTTGTTTATTTGTATGTGATAAATTTTGAAAAGTAAAATGTATACTAATGGTAATAATTTTCATTGAAGGTCATAGCTGTCGGCAATGTCTGAGAGTGTTGTGCTCGCTTTTGCATTTTGGCTTTAAATATTAAATTTTCTATTTCGTTCATAAGTATATCACGATCTTGTTCGTCAAATCTTCTCAATTTTGTAGTTAGCAGATCTGCAAATTGTATACATTCGTCCTTATTCTGAAAATCACATCCAGTTTTCATAATTTTGTACTCATTGTCGGTACGATTTTCGATTCTTTCTATGTAACTTCTTTTATTTCTTCTACTTTCTCTGTCTGGTACGGAATTAAATACATTATCAATCATTACATTTTTTGAAAAGATTTTAGTGGGATTCTTTTCTCGGTTTTCAACTATTATGGTTTGGGTTTCTTCGTCTATTGTGTTTGAGGTTTCTTCGTCTATTGTGGTTTGGGTTCCTTCGTTTATTACGATTTGAACTTCTTCGTCTTCTACGTTTGCTTCTTTTCCATTCTGCTCAGCATCATCTGCTACTGGTACCAAATCCTGAAGAGCAAATGTTCTATTCAATATAAACTACATAATAATATGTAAGTTATATAGTCATTGAGTGTATTGGGTGTTTTAGAACAGTCCAGGTTATCTTTTTAAATAATCTTTTAATTTTTTAAGCAAATTTAAAACCTCGTCTTCCAAGGTGTTTGGGAGTAAGTCTTGGCTTGACTGTAAGTCTGTTAGGGTAGCTTTCGTTGCTTATAAAAAATTTGACTGTACTTTGACAATATTATATATTGTGGTTTTACAAAATGGTTTGCACCCACCCTGTACATTTTTGTAAGTTTGAATTGTAAGATTAAATTATTGGACAGGTGGGGGCGTATCGACGGAAATACGAGGCCTTCTGCCGATAGCAACCACCTCAAACTGTTGTGCGATTTTGGCTCGAGGCAGATTTTGGGTTTTTTTGATTTAAAGCTTGAATTTATGCAAATGCATTATTGCGCCTTTTTTGAAAGCGTGATTGATAATATTTGAATTTTAATTGGAATTCGTTTTAAAATATTTTGGTCTGATTTGACCGTGAAGTTTATTTTATTTGATTAAAATTGTATATTTTTGAAGCAAACACATTTTTAATTTGAAGTTAATATTGGTTTAATTGGAATAAATTCGAAAAGTAAAATTACTTTTAAAAAACTAGGTCTGCATTGAAAGATAAGGTACTGCATTATTTGATAAGTTAAATTAATGAGTCCCGTGCATGGCAAAATTTAACAATTTTACATTTCATAATTTTTGGAATCGAATCTGTGATATTTTTTATATTGATTTTATCACTACGATATTTTAATAGACTACACTACGTACCTCTTTGTTTATTATAGTTCTTGGTTGATAAATTCCTTGTAAGAACTTTGCCATAGTATCAAAGGCGAACCAGGTAGGGGTGTACACCTCTTCGGTACTATTGTTTGCTCTCTTGCTTGCGTTCAATTTATTCAAGAGTGGTCTAAAGGTCGCCATAAGCGATTCCTTCTTTTTCTTTAAATCCGTTATGGAACATTCCGTTCCTAATGAACTTTGAATTCTTAACCATGCATCATTTACAACTTTTCGATTTTTGTTCTGGGGATCTCTCGGATTCCATATGGCAGGCTCTTTCTCATATAACTTTAGAAATACCAGCGTTACTTCATTTGACCAGTCCATTATTAACTTATAAGTTCCTTCCGGCGCGGCGCCACATACGGAAATTCCCTTGGCTACATAAATAAGTTGTCGAAACGCACCGACGAGTCCAGCTACATAAGTAAAGCTGAGCAAGCGAGGGAGGCATTTGCCCAAGGCGCAAAATATGCAAGAACTCAATCAAACCAAAACTGAAAAATAAAACAAAACAAATATTATGACGAAGTTAACTTAATTCAAAAACAGATTTGAATTTAAAAATTATAATTTTGATAACTGCTATGTTTTTCATTCAGATATACCACAGTAACAGACCATCGACAAAGCATCTCAAGGAGCAAACACAAATAAATTTACTTCATTAATTAAAATATAACTTTTGTGCCACTAACGGCATAAAACCTGCTACACACTCAAGCATGCCTGTATAGCCACGTTAATGCAATATTTTCTAGAGACGTTATCATGTTCTTAAAAATTTTATCCTGGACTATTACGAATATATTAAAAATTGCGTTGTAAAAATTCGATCTTAGCCTGCGGTTCGTGAGATGGGAGTTTCCAGCGAGAATAATTAATTAATTTTTACTGATAATTAAATAATTAATTCTTAAAAAATTAACTTGAATTTTAAGTTAATTTTTAATTTCAGTTAAAAATAAATTTTCAGTCAGACAGATATTTGGAACCAATTATGTTAATATTACACTTGTTCTACATTCAGTAATTCAGAATTTCTTCAGAATTCGTTTTTAATACTACAGTCGTTTCACTTTATATTTCATTTGTTTTTAATTTAGGGGATCTTATGACCACCGTCTAGAGGTGGCCCATCTTCTACCAGTCGTATGTGCGTACTCTTATATAAAGGCTTAAACGAGAACTTAAATATTGTAAATTAAAAGCAATTTTCGCAGAAACTGTTTAATGGCCGTTTTTATTACTTCTGAAAAAGTGACCTTTGAAGTAGCGGCCCAGTGTGCTTTCTCCGAAACACCTTGAGCCTTGAAGCTAAGGTGGTTTAAAAAACTTCTAAAAACTCAGATTCTTATTCTTCCTCAAATTTTTTATGTTACTGTGAATTTGAATTGCCGTTCTTTGCTTGGTTACTTTAATCCATTGGCTTGCCAATCTATTTAGTGAAACGAGACACGTAGACCACAATGTAGATCTTTAAAATCTAAATATTTCATTGTCTATTGATGACTCAGAGCCAACCCCACTTGAAAATAACAAAACGTATATAAGCGACTCGGATTGAACGTGAGTAACAGACGTTGTTGTTATAACAATTACAAAGCAAACTTAATATTTTTATATTGCTTAAAGTAACGTTATGTAAATGTAAGTAAATATTAAATAGCTAACCTTATTCTGACCTTTACAAAATTTTGTAGTTTTTCGTGGACGAGCTGGCAGGTTTCGATTAAGCAACAAATATCCCTATTGTAGCAGAAGGTAGTCACTTCCTCAGAAAATTTGTTCACTTAGTTTCAGCATGATTCTTACAGGTGTAGATCTTAAATCTAAAAAGAGTTTTATTAATTATAGGTTAAAAACATAATTTTTATGCATATCACTCATTTAATCTAAATCGAATTTATTATGAATTTACATGTAGTTTTAATGTATATTTAATTATTATTTGTCCTTTAAACCATTGATAAACACGGGGCACAATACTATCACACTATCACTTCCATACTTTCTGTCAAAATATACCAAAACATTTAATAGTGCAGTTTCCCACTTTAATTACCGACTTACAGTTTTCTGTAAAACCATATGTAATTGGGCTCGGTTCACACCGGTCGTTTATAATTTCTAATATTTTATTTGCGATGCTTGTTGCAGAGCGCTGGTATAAAAACACTTTTCTGTTTATATTCGCTATTATTATTTTATCTATTACATCGCCTTTTGAAAGCGGCCTTACATGCAAGTTGGTTTATTTTAATACACAAATTTTCCGAATGGCGGCAAATTTAAAACTAGTAGGCTTCTAAAAAAATTTATACGGTGACCTCGTAAAAGTTAAATCAAATCTGATCTAATATTTTTTTTATCACGTCAATTTTATTTTTTTAAATAACTCTTTTTCAAATGTGTTGTTTTTATAAATTGCATATTAAAGCATATTAATTGGTCTAAATTTCTGGCATTTATTTGTTTGCTTGTTTTTTCAACAAGTTTAACAGTTGTTTCTTTCCAACTCTCTGGAAATATTCCCGTTTTCAACGACTCGTTTATTATCTTATGTAAAACCGGACCAACCGTAACATAATTATCAAAAATCACAGCCACATTCAAAAATTTTGGGTCATTTTTATTATCAAAGCCCTTAACTACCTTTTCCGATAAATCAATATAACTTTCAAACTTAAATATCCAGTCTGTTGTTTCACGATCGATTAAAAAAGGCACAACTGGAATACTATTCACAATTACTTTTTAGCTCTCTATAAAGTATTTGTTCAAATTTTCAGCATTTTCCCTATCAGTGGTAACGATTTTCCCATTAAATACTATATAATTTTTTTCTTGTTCACTCTTTTCAAATACTATCTTTCCTTTCCTCTTTTTCCGTTTATTTTATTTTTTAGATATTATTCACTTTTAGCTGCTTTAATTTTGTTTATCTATCCTACGATATTCAGTCCAGTAACTATCGTCCTTTAAAACCACAGCTGTATTATACAATTTTATCTTCTTTTTTTTTAAACAGTTCAATTCTTCCTTGTACCACTCATTACTGTTTCTATCTGTCTGTATAACTTTAGTCCTGATAAATTTTCTAACTACATTTAACATAAGTTGTTGAAATCTTTCTGCCAGTTCATTGACATCACTCATATCCAATAATCCACTAATGTTCTGATCCTTTAACTCTCTTTTGAACTAACTTTTTACATATTTTACGTATTTATTAGACATTATCTGTTTTCTAGTCCTCTTAGCTCTAAGCAAGATTTCAAATTCAATAGTTTCGTGATCACTTATATTGAGTTCTCTTTTTATATAAGCAGTAACCTTTCTATTATTTAGTATTACATGGTAGTACATAATCTATCAACGTTTAACTACTCTCCGTTATTCTTGTGGGTTCATTATTTTATCGTATCCGTTAACACTGATTGTATTTAACATTTCTTTCTGTATCCAACTATCTTTCAAATGATCCACATTAAAGTCTCCACATATAATAAAATCGATATTGCTAGGTACAATTTCTCCAAATCTGTGTTCCCGCACTCACGCTAGGCGATCTGCATACACAACCTATCACTACCTTAGAATCTCCTTCCATGACTTTACTAATCATAATCCAAATAACCCTATTTACAACATTTCCTTAAATTCTTTCACATTTTTACTATTTTTTTATATACATTGAAACGTCAACCGTCTTTATCTTATTTATTTTTTATTTATCTTATTTAATCGTTAATATTATAGACACCTGCACATTTCAGACAAGATCTTTTCTTTGGTGCACTGTGCTATTTCGTGATTTGATGGACAACATTTGTAATACCTCTTCACATGGGTATATTCATTTATCGGTAATCTTTGCCACTCATTCTTTAATTCACCAACATTAGCTGCTACCATTAATTTTTGTGGAAAAATTACAAACTTTGATTAGGATCGGGGTGTGTGGGATTATTACCACTTTAATCGTCATTCAGTATCAAAAAAAGTACACACCATGTAAGTCTCTATTAATTTATTAACTCACAAAAGCAAACAATAAAATTATAATATTGATAATCGATATACAAAATAAAAAATTTTACAAAAAAAAGTTAAAGTTTATTTGTTGCGGCTTTACCGAATACATAAATTTGTTAATTACCTTATAATAAAATACGAATGTGTTAGTATATTAAACCTAACAAAAATTCTCAATCCAAAATTTTTTAAACCAATAGTTGTTTTATATTACATTAGTTCATAATTAGCAAAAGGAATATTATTCGCTTTCGTTAAATAATGGCTAACGAATAAATATAACACCAAATATACTTACTAGGATAAAATTACTTTGGCAATTTGAAAACACAAAATTCAACTGAAAATAAAAAATGGATAAGCACCTAAAATACGACGTGTTAGTATATTACACCTAGCCCAAATTCAATATTAAATTGAATTTTAAATACACGAACAATCACATAAACCGCACAAACTGTATATGAAAAAGAAGATTAATAAGATAGTGATGGCCTATTGGACGTTAAACAAATGGTAACAATGTTGCGACTACTGCACCCTAATTGGGACTACTACGTACTAAAATAAATTGGCGGCAGTTAAAACGCATTTTATATCTTGAAAATAATAAATAAATCAACTTTAATACTTAACTACAAATTGGGTTGGAAACTATTTCTTATTAAAAGTAAATACACTTTTAATAAGATAACAAAAGTTCTCAAACCAAATTTTTTTAAACCAATAGTTGATTTACATTACATTAGTTCATAATTAGCAAAAGAAATATTAGGAATTAAGGATTCTTTAACAAACAATTGGGTTGGAAACTATTTCTTACTAAAAGTAAATACACTTTTAATAAGATAACAAAAGTTCTCAAACCAAATTTTTTTTAACCAATAGTTGATTTATATTACATAAGTTCATAATTAGCAAAAGGAATATTAGGAATTAAGGATTCTTTAACAAACAATTGGGTTGGAAACTATTTCTTACTAAAAGTAAATACACTTTTAATAAGATAACAAAAGTTCTCAAACCAAATTTTTTTAAACCAATAGTTGATTTACATTACATTAGTTCATAATTAGCAAAAGAAATATTAGGAATTAAGGATTCTTTAACAAACAATTGGGTTGGAAACTATTTCTTACTAAAAGTAAATACACTTTTAATAAGATAACAAAAGTTCTCAAACCAAATTTTTTTTAACCAATAGTTGATTTATATTACATAAGTTCATAATTAGCAAAAGGAATATTAGGAATTAAGGATTCTTTAACAAACAATTGGGTTGGAAACTATTTCTTACTAAAAGTAAATACACTTTTAATAAGATAACAAAAGTTCTCAAACCAAATTTTTTTAAACCAATAGTTGATTTATATTACATTAGTTCATAATTAGCAAAAGGAATATTAGGAATTAAGGTTTCTTTAACAAAAAATTGGGTTGGAAACTATTTCTTATTAAAAGTAAATACACTTTTAATAAGATAACAAAAGTTCTCAAACCAAATTTTTTTAAACCAATAGTTGATTTACATTACATTAGTTCCTAATTAGCAAAAGAAATATTAGGAATTAAGGATTCTTTAGCAAAAAATTGGGTTGGAAACTATTTCTTACTAAAAGTAAATACACTTTTAATAAGATAACAAAAGTTCTCAAACCAAATTTTTTTAAACCAATTAGCGACTACCGCACCCTAATTGGGACTTCTACGAACCAAAATAAATTAGCGGTAGTTAAAACGCATTTTATATCTTGAAAATAATGAATAAATCAACTATCTAAATCAACACTTAACAACAAATTTGGTTGGAAACTATTTCTTATTAAAAGTAAATACACTTTTAATAAGATAACAAAAGTTCTCAAACCAAATATTTTTAAACCAATAGTTGATTTATATTACATTAATTCATAATTAGCTAAAGGAATATTAGCAATTAAGGATTCTTTAACAAAAAATTGGGTTGGAAACGAATTCTTATTAAAAGTAAATACACTTTTAATAAGATAACAAAAGTTCTCAAACCATATTTTTATAAACCAATAGTTGATTTATATTACATTAGTTCATAATTAGCAAAAGGAATATTAGGAATTAAGAATTCTTTAACAAAAAATTGGGTTGGAAACTATTTCTTATTAAAAGTAAATACACTTTTAATAAGATAACAAAAGTTCTCAAACCAAATTTTTTTAAAACAATAGTTGATTTATATTACATTAGTTCATAATTAGCAAAAGAAATATTAGGAATTAAGGATTCTTTAGCAAAAAATTGGGTTGGAAACTCTTTCTTATTAAAAGTAAATACACTTTTAATAAGATAACAAAAGTTCTCAAACCAAATTTTTTTAAAACAATAGTTGATTTATATTACATTAGTTCATAATTAGCAAAAGGAATATTAGGAATTAAGGATTCTTTAACAAACAATTGGGTTGGAAACTATTTCTTACTAAAAGTAAATACACTTTTAATAAGATAACAAAAGTTCTCAAACCAAATTTTTTTAAACCAATTAGCGACTACCGCACACTAATTGGGACTTATACGAAATAAAATAAATTAGCGGTATTTAAAACGCATATTATATCTTGAAAATAATGAATAAATCAACTATCTAAATCAACACTTAACAACAAATTTGGTTGGAAACTATTTCTTATTAAAAGTAAATACACTTTTAATAAGATAACAAAAGTTCTCAAACCAAATATTTTTAAACCAATAGTTGATTTATATTACATTAATTCATAATTAGCTAAAGGAATATTAGCAATTAAGGATTCTTTAACAAAAAATTGGGTTGGAAACGAATTCTTATTAAAAGTAAATACACTTTTAATAAGATAACAAAAGTTCTCAAACCATATTTTTATAAACCAATAGTTGATTTATATTACATTAGTTCATAATTAGCAAAAGGAATATTAGGAATTAAGAATTCTTTAACAAAAAATTGGGTTGGAAACTATTTCTTATTAAAAGTAAATACACTTTTAATAAGATAACAAAAGTTCTCAAACCAAATTTTTTTAAAACAATAGTTGATTTATATTACATTAGTTCATAATTAGCAAAAGAAATATTAGGAATTAAGGATTCTTTAGCAAAAAATTGGGTTGGAAACTCTTTCTTATTAAAAGTAAATACACTTTTAATAAGATAACAAAAGTTCTCAAACCAAATTTTTTTAAAACAATAGTTGATTTATATTACATTAGTTCATAATTAGCAAAAGGAATATTAGGAATTAAGGATTCTTTAACAAACAATTGGGTTGGAAACTATCTCTTACTAAAAGTAAATACACTTTTAATAAGATAACAAAAGTTCTCAAACCAAATTTTTTTAAACCAATAGTTGATTTACATTACATTAGTTCCTAATTAGCAAAAGAAATATTAGGAATTAAGGATTCTTTAGCAAAAAATTGGGTTGGAAACTATTTCTTATTAAAAGTAAATACACTTTTAATAAGATAACAAAAGTTCTCAAACCAAATTTTTTTAAACCAATAGTTGATTTATATTACATAAGTTCATAATTAGCAAAAGGAATATTAGGAATTAAGGATTCTTTAACAAACAATTGGGTTGGAAACTATTTCTTACTAAAAGTAAATACACTTTTAATCAGATAACAAAAGTTCTCAAACCAAATTGTTTTAAACCAATAGTTGATTTATATTACATTAGTTCATAATTAGCAAAAGGAATATTAGGAATTAAGGATTCTTTAACAAACAATTGGGTTGGAAACTATTTCTTACTAAAAGTAAATACACTTTTAATCAGATAACAAAAGTTCTCAAACCAAATTTTTTTAAACCAATAGTTGATTTATATTACATTAGTTCATAATTAGCAAAAGGAATATTAGGAATTAAGAATTCTTTAACAAACAATTGGGTTGGAAACTATTTCTTACTAAAAGTAAATACACTTTTAATCAGATAACAAAAGTTCTCAAACCAAATTTTTTTAAACCAATAGTTGATTTATATTACATTAGTTCATAAGTAGCAAAAGGAATATTAGGAATTAAGGATTCTTTAACAAACAATTGGGTTGGAAACTATTTCTTACTAAAAGTAAATACACTTTTAATCAGATAACAAAAGTTCTCAAACCAAATTTTTTTAAACCAATAGTTGCTTTATATTACATTAGTTCATAATTAGCAAAAGGAATATTAGGAATTAAGAATTCTTTAACAAACAATTGGGTTGGAAACTATTTCTTACTAAAAGTAAATACACTTTTAATCAGATAACAAAAGTTTTCAAACCATATTTTTTTAAACCAATAGTTGATTTATATTACATTAGTTGATAATTAGCAAGAGGAAATTAATCGCTTTTGTTAAATAATGTCTGACGAAGAAATCTAACACCAAATATAGTTACTAGAAAAAATTACTTTGACAATTTGAAAAATCAAAATTCAACTGAAAATAGAAAATTGATAAGCACCTAAAATACGACGTGTTAGTATATTAAACCTAGCCCAAATTCAATATTAAATTGAATTTTAAATACACGAACAATCACTTCAACGGCACAAACTGAAAATGAAAAGCAAGGATTAATAAGATACGGATGGCCTATTGGAAGTTAAACAATTGGTAACAATGTTACGACTACAGTACCCTAATTGGGAGTTCTACGAACTAAAATAAATTAGCGGCAGTTAAAACGCATTTTATATCTTGAAAATAATAAATAAATCAATTTTAATACTTAACAACAAATTGGGTTTGAAACTATTTCTTATTAAAAGTAAATACACTTTTAATAAGATAACAAAAGTTCTCAAACCAAATTTTTTTAAACCAATTAGCGACTACCGCACCCTAATTGGGACTTCTACGAACTAAAATAAATTAGCGGTAGTTAAAACGCATTTTATATCTTGGAAATAATGAATAAATCAACTATCTAAATCAACACTTAACAACAAATTGGGATGGAAACTATTTCTTATTAAAAGTGAATACACTTTCAATAAGATAACAAAAGTTCTCAACCCAAATTTTTTTAAACCAATAGTTGATTTATATTACATTAGTTCATAATTAGCAAAAGGAATATTAGGAATTAAGGATTCTTTAACAAACAATTGGGTTGGAAACTATTTCTTACTAAAAGTAAATACACTTTTAATAAGATAACAAAAGTTCTCAAACCAAATTTTTTTAAACCAATAGTTGATTTATATTACATTAGTTCATAATTAGCAAAGGGAATATTAGGAATTAAGGTTTCTTTAACAAAAAATTGGGTTGGAAACTATTTCTTATTAAAAGTAAATACACTTTTAATAAGATAACAAAAGTTCTCAAACCAAATATTTTTAAACCAATAGTTGATTTATATTACATTAATTCATAATTAGCAAAAGGAATATTAGCAATTAAGGATTCTTTAACAAAAAATTGGGTTGGAAACGAATTCTTATTAAAAGTAAATACACTTTTAATAAGATAACAAAAGTTCTCAAACCATATTTTTATAAACCAATAGTTGATTTATATTACATTATTTCATAATTAGCAAAAGGAATATTAGCAATTAAGGATTCTTTAACAAACAATTGGGTTGGAAACTAATTCTTACTAAAAGTAAATACACTTTTAATAAGATAACAAAAGTTCTCAAACCAAATTTTTTTAAACCAATGGTTAATTTATATTACATTAGTTCATAATTAGCAAAAGGAAATTAATCGCTTTTGAATAAATAATGTCTAACGAATAAATATAACACTAAATATAATTACAACGAAAAAATTTCTTTGGCAATTTGAAAAATCAAAATTTAACTGAAAATAAAAAATGGATAACCACCTAAAATACGACGTGTTAGCATATTAAACCTAGCCCAAATTCAATATTAAATTGTATTTTAAATACACGAACAATCACATCAACCGCACAAACTTAAAATGAAAAGCCGGTGTTAATAAGATAGTGATGGCTTATTCGAAGTTAAACAATTGGTAACAGTGTTGCGACTACGGCTCCCTAATTGAGACTTCTACGAACTAAAATAAATTAGCGGCAGTTAAACCGCATTTTATATCTTGAAAATTATGAATAAATCAATTTTAATACTTAACAAAAAAATCGTTTTGAAACTATTTCTAATTAAAAGTAATTACACTTTTAATAACCAATAGTGGATTTATATTACATTAGTTCATAATTAGCAAAAGGAAATTAATCGCTTTTGTTAAATAATGTCTAACGAATAAATATAACACCAAATATAGTTACTAGGAAAAAGTTACTTTGGCAATTTGAAAAATCAAAATACAACTGAAAATAGAAAATGGATAAGCACCTAAAGCACGACGTGTTAGTATATTAAACCGAGCCCAAATTCAATATTAAATTGAATTTTAAATAAACAAACAATCACGTCAACCGTACAAACTGAAAATGAAAAGCAAGGATTAATAAGATAGGGATGGCCTATTGGAAGTTAAAGAATTGGTAACAATTGTAACATGCATTTTGCATGTTACAATTACGTTCTCCGCTCGATGTGTTTACTCGGCTTTATTTAAAGTTAGGTATGAACTTTGCCTAACAAAACACATTTTTCACTTGGTGATAAGAGAAAAATTGAATTCGAATGTATCGATAGAATCGAATAGTTGAACACGGTAGAATATCAAGAGCCCGTAAATTTGCATTTAAGAAATCCTTCCTGTGGATTCTTAAGGGTATTGAGATATTTTTTTAGCCGATTAGTTTCCGTTATTTTGGAATCATCGTTTGGATGACTATTTGAATTATTGAGGTAGAGATAACATCCAGCTGTGGACGCCATTTTGGAGAGTAATTTTAAAATTTTAATTTTGGAAAATATTCATTATTCTGGAGCTCTTCCCGTCACTGCGAATCCCTACCGATGACAATCAATTATATGGAACAACATCGATTTAGTATCCGTATTATAATATCGATCAGTGTGACTTAATCAGTGGCAAATATCATTTCGATTGCTTCCGTGAAGTCGGAGATAATATTAGTGGAGGTTGGCTCCTGTACCAATACTGTGTATCAGCTACTTCACATACACGCAGTGGACGATAATGTGCTTTAATGGTTATTTTGCAGCTATTTATTTTGTAGATTACCAACAGTTACCAATTTGAATACCAAGGAATCGAGGCAGATCTGTATCGAAAGAACCTTTTGTCACCTCTAAGGTAAACTGGGTAAGTGGCTTGCAAGATTCTATTTTAGCATATCTGTTGTCATTTATTTGCTGCTTTGCTTTAATTTTGTGCATATTGCACTGTTACACAAGTTGGTACTGTGAGTTGCTACTTCACTGGTCTCCATTTAGACTTTTTTGTTAATTCTTTTTTGAGCAACTGATTATCAGTTTACATTGCTAATCGCTACTGGTAATTTTGTCACACTGCCTGCAACAATACTACCACCATCCAGAAGTGATACACGAGTGTGGATTGGAATTTTCCAATCATTATAAAATTGTTACGTCGACGAATACCAGTGCCAGTTATCCATCTTGTAACTATCTTTCCATTTCATTTAATAATACGAAAAATAAATCTCTTTTCCTGTTCTATTTGTTTTATTTTGAGTTTTGGCGCCGCAATTCTTCTAGGTGGATCGTCAACCATTTTAAACACAAGCAGAAGCCAAACAAATCTCACTCCCTGAGGTAACATCTCATTGCCACCGAATTTTCAGAATTAGCCGTTACGTAAAGTACACCCACGAACGCTAATAGGGCCGTGCTAGTGCAATTGGTGCTACACAATGTTGCGACTACAGCACCCGAATTGGGACTACTACGAACTAAAATAAATTAGCGGCAGTTAAAACGAATTTTATAACTTGAAAATAATGAATAAATCAACTTTAATACTTAACAACAAATTAGGTAGGAAACTATTTCTTATTAAAAGTAAATACACTTTTAATAAGATAACAAAAGTTTTCAAACCATATTTTTTTAAACCAATAGTTGATTTATATTCTATTATAGTTTAGATATAGATATAGATAGATTTATATTATAGTTCTCAACACCGTTTTTAGCGACGCAATTGGGGGTTCTGCTAACTATTTATCAAAGTTCACAATCAAAAATTTTAATTTCTACTAACTTAGTTTACATTACTTCAGGCTGTGGGCGCTGATTCAAGTTTCGTGGTTTGGTTAGTTTATAGCTGCCAAAAGTTACGGTTAAGTATAAAACCGTATAATTATCTTTGAGTTTTTAACTTTACGTTTTAATTAAAATCATTGCTATGTCTAAAAAATGCATTGTTTAAAGTTTTATGAGGGAAAATCTTCTGTTCAACAATTCTTAACATTTCCGCAAAATATCGATTACCCTGCTAAATGGATAGATGCAATAAATGTGGCAAATAAAATTTCTTAATTTGTAACTACTGATTTACGTTTTTTTGTGGTCAAGCTGTTTCATATGTGTGTGATTTCATAGTTAAAAAACTACGATTATCTTCATGTGTCGAGTGCAGAACTTCCCTTCCTTATCTTTCTGATGATTTACTACCTCGTCACTCTTTTACCTCTTTTAAAGAATTTATAAATGACCAGAAACGATTAAATCATGTAACCTCTCCATTTTTAATTTGTCTAAATCACATTCACGATATTGTTGTACTTTGCTTGAAACATTATGGTTACATCAATCAAATTAAAAGTAAAACAATTCAAATTGTATCAGAATATGTTAATTTTGATTTTATATCTTGTCGTGATCATTTTGAAGAGATTCGTATAAAAATAGTTTCAGAGTCAATTTTATTAGTAATCCGTAAATATTATGTGGATATTAGACGTAGGCATATTTCTTCTAATAGTAGTAGTATTAGTTCAAAGAAATTGATAATTTTAAAACATATGTGACTAATTTATTTCTTTCTTTTTTTTATGATGTTCTACAAGCTGGTATCAAGGATTTGTGCAAGATTAGAAGTGCATATTATTAGTTATTTTTATTTATCGAGAGTTTTAATTTGTGTTATTCAGAGAGAATTTAATTTTTGAATTAGTGCTGCGATTCTGTTTTTACACGTTTATTGTACATATTAGTTATCTTTATTTATCGAGACTTTCTGTTTTTGTTATTCAGAGAGAGTTTAATTTTTTATTTTCTTATTTGTGCTGTGATTCTGTTTTACATTGAATTTACGTATCATTTATTTTACATATTAGTTATCTTTATTTATCGAGACTTTCTATTTTTGTTATTCAGAGAGAGTTTAATTTTTTATTTTCTTATTTGTACTGCGATTCAATCTTTACTTTGTATAAGCTATATTACGCTGTTACACAAATAGTCTTGTATATTGTTATTTAAAAAAATAAAATTGGGGTACAGTCACTTATCCCTCATCATGATTTTCAAAATTTCAACTGCACTATAGGAAAGAGAACACTTTTATAGGTAGAATACATAAAAAAAATGGGAGGATGTGGCATTAATTTTCGAAAAACGGTATTTTAAAGTTATTAAAAGTAGGTATTTGTAACGAACGAGTGTCGATCCACGGTCAACTCGCACGTTCCGTTCCTATTTTTCATTTTGTTGACGGTACGAGTGCTTTAATATACTCTTAATGTTGTTGTCAGTTGCGGTCGACACCCGGACGAGTTCTATGGCTTCAAGTTATATAAGAGAATTATAAGCGCATTTATATCTTGAAAATAATGAATAAATCGACTTTAATAATCTATTAATATTATAACTCAAAAATTCATAATCTACGCCCTACAAATTTATAGATTAAATTAGAAATTTACAATTAGAATTAAAAAATTTAAATTTAGAAAAAATTTAAAAATAAAAAATTAGAAGAATTACGGTACCTTTGATTGGCTAGCATCCACCAATCGTTGTTGATTTGGGTTTCTTAACCTGGAATGTACTACGTGGTCCTGTAGGAACTGCTTTGAGACATCCGTTGATATCGACGATGCACGTTAACCTCAATCGCACTTGGCAATAGCCCACAACAAACACAAATATTACATGAAAGATTAAAGGCCCTTTTTCACGGCAATGAATTATCGCAAACTCTACACTTTATCGCACAAAAGTTTGCTGGCACTTTTTCACTACGATGAATTATCGCGAACACTTCACTTTATCGCACAAAATGTCACAATTGCACAAAAGCACTAGGTATCACAAGTTTTTCGATAAGTAAGACAGGCCTTACTCGTTCGGTTGTCTAGCTGACACTACTGTACTTGAACGATGAACGATGAACTTATTGGTTCTATGGAGTTGCCACGTGTTTACGTTTATCTCCTTCATCTCATTTGGGTAGCGGGCGTTGGAGTTTGTTGAGGTTTTCTTTCCTCTTTTCTTGGAGCGCTAGGCTTGATCTGGCTGGGTATTTTGGTCCCTTGGGATTATTTTCCTCGATATTTCTTTTTTATTTTTTATATTTATTTTTATATTTATATTTATTATTTTATATATTTTTTTTTTTTTTTTTTTTTTTTTTTTTTTTCCCGGTGTTTTCTTGTTGCGTGGTTTGGGGTCAGAGGCGGCGGTGAGGAGTGAGTGTTTGGTCCGTGTTTTAACTTGTCTCTTGGATGGGATTCTGCGAGCGGAGCGAGTGTGCAATCAGTGGATTAGGGTCCTCAGTGTTAGATGAACTTGGTCCTATTGTGTCGATTGTCCGTGGATTGTGGTTCCTTGCGTTGGAAGAGCTTGGTTCCTTGATGTCGGTGGGGCGGGGCGAGTGTCCGTGGATTTTGGTTCCTTGCATTAGATGAGCTTGGTCCCTTTATGTCCATGGGGCGGGGCGAGTGTCCGTGGATTGTGGTTCCTTGCGTTGGAAGAGCTTGGTTCCTTGATGTCGGTGGGGCGGGGCGAGTGTCCGTGGATTGTGGTTCCTTGCGTTGGATGCGCTTGGTCCCTTGCTGTCGGTGGGGCGGGGCGAGTGTCCGTGGATTGTGGTTCCTTGCGTTGGAAGAGCTTGGTCCCTTGCTGTCGGTGGGGCGGGGCGGGTGTACGTGGATTGTGGTTCCTTGCGTTGGAAGAGCTTGGTTCCTTGATGTCGGTGGGGCGGGGCGAGTGTCCGTGAATTATGGTTCCTTGCATTCGAAGAGCTTGGTCCCTTTCCGGCCATGGGTCGTGACAAGTGATTTGGCGTGTATCCGGGCGTCTTTACATGGTTTCTTGGCATCCGGGTGTTTTGATGAACCCGATGCTTGGTGGGAACCTGAAACAAACATGTAAAGATTACGGTTACTTACACCCCGGCTGACGGGCGGATGAGGATGTCCTTTGGCCGGCTGTGTCCTAGGTTGAAGCCTGGTTGATATCGTCCCAGCTGTGAGATGAGGGGATTGTCCGAGAAGCTCGCGGTCTTGTATAATTTTTCCGCCTGGTTCCTGATATGCACGTCGATGGTTTCCATCTTCGCGTCGGCGTGGAGTCTTCTATTTGTGACATAATACGGGCTTGAAAATGCGTGCCGGATGGATTTGTTTTGCACCAGTTGGATCTTCTTTATGTGGGTGCGGGCAGCCGTCCCCCACACGGGCGCGGCGTAGGTCATGGTGGGTCTGATGATGGCCTTGTAGATGCGCAGCTTGTTTGCCGGTGACATCTTGCTGTCGGAAGCTAGGAGCGGGTAGAGCTTTGTGAAGACGGCTCTTCCCCGGTTTGCAGCGGTTTGAATGTGTTCCTTCCACAGCAGTCTGTAGTCCAATGTGACTCCCAGATACTTGGAAGTGTTTGTCCATGGGATTGGGGTCTCGAACATGAAGATGTTGGTTCGAGGACGGATCTTGTAACGTTTCTTTTTGAACATGGTCGCGGTGCTTTTGGCCGAGTTTACACCGATGCGCCATGTTGCGAACCATCTTTCCAGGTTGTTTACGGTGTCTTGCAGTCGGTCGGTGGCGAGATCTTGACTCCTGGAGGAAGTGTACACGGCCGTGTCATCCGCATAGAGCGAGATCTTCGTCCTCGGGTCTGTTGGGGCTGGCATGTCGCTCACGAAGATGTTGAAAAGGGTCGGGGCGAGGATGGATCCTTGGGGTACTCCGGCAGTGATGAAGCGCTCGGAGGATCGGGTGCCTTCGAATTTCACCTTGAATTTTCGATTTTCAAGGTATGACGCCACCAGCTTGACGAGTGCTGGTTGGATGTTGGCGTTGAACATCTTGTAGAGAAGACCTTCGTGCCACACTTTGTCGAAGGCCTTCGAGACGTCGAGTAGAACGAGTGCGGTGACCTCTTTTTTGTTAAAACCGAGGGAGATGTGTTCGACCAGGCGGAGGACTTGCTGAACCGTGCCGTGTCCTGAGCGAAAACCGAACTGCTCGTCTTGCAGGATGCTTTGATCGAACATGGTTTGCTTGATACGAGTGCAGATGACTCTTTCTGCGACTTTTCCTAGCGACGGGAGGAGGCTGATGGGGCGATAGCTTTGGGGCTTCCGGGGGTCTTGACCTGCCTTGGGAATGACCACTACGTCGGCAGTTTTCCATTTCTGCGGATAGTAGCGGAGGCGGAGTGAGGCGTTGATGATGCCGGTGAGTGCAGCGATTGCCTTGCGCGGCATTGCCTTGAGGGAACGGTTTGTGATCGCGTCGGGTCCGGGTGCCTTCCTGTTCTTCAGGGATCGGATTATTTGAGTGACTTCCTTTGTCGAGGCCGGGTCGATCGGTGTGGGGTCTTCGATTGGGAGGGTCCTCTTGACGAAGTCCTCGACCATTTCGATATGGTCTAGGTTGAGGCGCTCTTCGAGGGGGCTGCATTGAGTTTCCAGGTTGTCGGCGAAGGTGTCGGCTTTCTCCTGGTCGCTTTTTGCTTGCGTGTTGTCGGGGCGGGTAATGGCGGGCGTCTGGCGGTTTTTGGGGCGGATTAAAGCGTTTGCCATTTTCCAGGCGGATTGGTCCTCGAAGTTGAGCGCTTCGATCTTGTTTGCCCACTCCTGATCGTGATGCGCTTTTACTTCTTCGGAAACTCGCTCCTTGAGGCGGTTGTATTCTCGCTTGTCGTCCGGGTGCCAGGTGCGTTGTGCGCGTTTTCTGGCTCTGCGCTTCTCCCGGATGAGTGCCTTCAGTTCCGGAGGGAGGCGATCTCTGATGTCAGCGACGTCAACTTGCCTCGTTGCGTGCTGGATGGATCGCGAAATGTTGTCCTGAAGGACTTCAACGTACTTTTCCAGGTCGTCTTCGGTGGAAATGATCGGGATGGCGTCCATGTTTTGTAGGAGGTGATCGTGGAAGGAGGGCCATGAAATTTTTGGTCTCGTCGGTTGAAGTCTTGACGCGATGTCGTCTCCCAGGTAGAGTAGTACTGGGTAGTGGTCCGAGGTGAGTTCCTGTGCAGTTGTTAGATGAAACTGCATCAGGGTGTCCTTGATGAGGGCGAGGTCGATGATGCTTGGCGTGCCAGCCGGGGAGTAGTGGGTCGGGGCTGTCGGGGCGGCGATGACGAGGTCGAGATCCATTGCGATCCTGGAGAGGTTTCTTCCTGCTTGATTGGTGTGCCTGCAGGCCCAGGTCGAATGTTTTGCGTTGAAGTCGCCCGCGATGATTTTCCCTCCGGGTCCGTCGAGGAGGGCGGCGATGTCTTCTCGGAGGATTTCTCTGCTGGGGGCGTTGTAGATGGATGAGATCTGGAGCCATCCGTGGTTCTTCGTGAGAACGTCGATTGTGGTGGCCTCCAGATGGTTTAACTCCTGTGGGGGACCTTCGTAGTGCTCGATGGAGGTCTTGACGTAAATGGCGGTGCCTCCACCTCGAGCGTGCTGTCGGTCGGTTCGGTATAGAATGTACCCTGGCAGCTTGGCGTTGTCACCTTTCCGAAGGTGGGTCTCGTTGACCATGATGACGTCTAGGTCGTGGGCGTGGGCGAACTCCAGCAGCAAGAATTTCTTCGCGAGGAGTCCGTTTGCATTCCAGAATGCGATCTGCAGGGATGACGGTTGCATTCGGTTCCTATGCATTCACGATCGGATATCTTGTGATGATGGCGTCTGTTGCCGTCTGGAGTTTCTCTAGGGTCGCATTCCCGACGTTTGCTTCCCTGAGGATGGTTTGGAACGCGTCGGATAGTTCACGAATGAATCCTTTGATATCTTCTTTTTGGCTGGTGGGGGCGTGGCTAGATTCCAAGTTTTGAGGCCTGTGGGTGGAGCCTCTATGCGCGATGGGGGTGTGGCTAGGATCCGTGTCCCTGTGTCGCTGGGAGGAGCCTCTGTGCGCGTTCGGGGCGGGTCCTCTCTGCGTGTTCAGGCGGCTGGGGGAGCGAGGTCTTGGGGGTTCGTTTTGGCGGCTGGGGGAGCGTCTTCGCAGCGGTGGGTACTGGCGGCTAGGGGATCGTCGTCGCGGTGTAGGCTGGCGGCTGGGGGAGCGTCTTCGCAGCGGTGGGTACTGGCGGCTAGGGGATCGTCGTCGCGGTATAGGCTGGCGGCTGGGGGAGCGTCTCGCTGGCGTGTCGCGGAGGCTGGTGGGGCGCCTGCTTCTGTATGAGGGCGGAGGGACCGAGGGGTTCCTGTGCCTCCATGGTTCTCCATTTTTCTTCCGTTTCGGATATTCCGGGCATCCCTTATAGTTCGCGGGGTGGGGTCCCTGGCAGTTTGCACATCTCGCCGGCTCTTCCCTGGATTTGGGGCACTCTGCCGTCAGGTGGTCATCTCCGCACTTGACGCACTTTGCCCGGGCGCGGCAGCAGCGTTGTGCGTGGCCGTAGCGCTGGCACCTGTGACATTGCCCGACTTCCGTCTTCGGGTGGGGCGATTCTACGGTGAAGCCGACTCCGTAGGCTTCCGTGGTCTGGAATATCTTCTTTCCCTCATCAGTCTTGTCCAGCTGGACAAGGTATAGCGGCATCGGGCGGCGGTCTCGTCCTCGTCGCATCTGGTGCACCGATTGCACCGGGAGACCCTGGGCCTCCAAGTCCTTCTTTAGCTCGTCCGGGGTGATCGTGATGGGTAGTCCCCGAATGACTACCTTGAGCGGTTTGTCCTCCTGCAGCATGTAGCTGTGGTTCTCGATTTTCTTCTCCTCCAGGATCCTGTTCAGTTTCCTGAAGTCGTCTGTGGTGGCTGGGTGGACCTCCATGCCTTCGCGTACGGTGCGGATCTTGGTGGTATTGATTCGCCCCTGAATGAGGCTGTATATTTGAGCCCAATTGTCCTGTGTCCTCACTATTATTGGAGGAATCCTGGGCGCGGCGGGCTTGAAGTGGGCGCTTGCCTGGCTGCGTGGTGGCGGGGATTTCTGAGTTCTTGGGGCTATCGGGGGCCTGGTCGGTACGTCCTGGCTAGTTTCCATGCTTGTCCCTCCGGAGGTAGCTGGTTCATCATCTTCTAGGTCTTCTGCTAGTACCCTGTATTTGTTGTTGTGCAGGAGGTCGTCGGAGGCGGTACTTGATGCCGGTGAGGTGTCCCGGGAAGAGTTCTTCTTCCTCTTCTGGTTCTTGCCGGTTTGGAACGCCGGTTCTTTCGCGGGGATGGCGGGGATGACGGGGATGGCGGAAAATCCTGGTGGCGGCGTAACGGGTCTGGCCATCAGCTGAGGTGGCGTCTGGCTTTCTAATTTTTCCTGCAGCTTCCTCCCAAGTTGCCCAATCTGCTTCAGTTGCTCTTGGAGGAGAGCAACCGCCTTCTTGTCCAGTTCGTTTTGGACGTCGTGCTGCCTCTGGTATTTACGGAACTCCTCGTTCCTTTTGCTTTGCTCCCTCTGGAGCTTGGCCAGGCTGGCGGAGATCTCCTCGATCTTTTGGTTTGCCATCTCGATTTTGGTTTGTTTAATAATTTCGCAGAAATTCAGAATTTAGAAATTAAAAAATTTCAGTTTTTTGAAATAAAAATTTCAAGTAATTTGCAGTTTGAACGAATAAACTTGATCCTCTCTATCTCACTTGCTGATTGTGATGGCGGGTTTGTAAATAATAACTGCCTGTCGTCCTCAACAATTGTCCTGAGCTGATCTGAGTTGTGTAACTGGTACTGGCTGGCCACGTGGTCTGGTCTGGTAGCTGGTCTCTAGGTACGTCTTACTCGTTCGGCTGGTCTGGCTGGAATGTACTGTACTTACCACACCACAGCGCTTAAGTAGAGCTGCCCTGGCGGCTAATTTATCGTAACGGGGAGGTTAGCACAAACCAGTCTTGCCAACTTTTTGAGATGTTATTATAGTATCTAGTTGGTAAAAGTGGATCTACGTCTTTACGCCTAAAACTAAACGCCTAAAAACACTTACGACTAAGTCAGTACGCCTAAGTCTTTACACCTAAAGAATTTTGCACCTAAAGGTTTTTTACGCCTAACATCATAGACATATATTAATTTTTAACTTGTGATAATTATATTAAGTAAATTTAAAAGTAAACAAGTTAATTAAACGTAAAATATAATTTTTATTTATATTTATTTTATAAGCTTTCGGTGAGTTGTGTCACCTTCGTCAGAATAATAATAATAATAATAATAATAATAAGGTTATTATTATTCTGACGAAGGTGACACAACTCACCGAAAGCTTATAAAATAAATATAAATAAAAATTATATTTTACGTTTAATTAACTTGTTTACTTTTAAATTTACTTAATATAACATCATAGACACCTAAAACTTTTACACCTAACGAAGTTACGCCTAAGTCTTTACACCTAAAAGATTTTTCGACTAAAACACAATGTATGCATAAAATAGGAGATATTATGTATGTTTCTGTTTATTTAAAAAAACTACAACATTGCAAAAGCAAAAGTATCAAATTAAATAAAAAATTTTAAACTGCCTGAAGCTCGAAGTTGTGAGCGATACTCCGAAGGTAAACATTGATATCAAAGTTTCCATCCCTCACATAGGACTCTACGATTCTTTTGATATTTTCAGCGGCTTTCCTGTAACGTTTACGACCTGGCGAAGCTACAGATCCCGACACGTACTGCTCAATCTCAAAATACTTTCCACACTGCTTCTTTTTTAATAACTATAAACTTCCAAATAGAAGAATGGCATCCACTCAATAACAAATGAAAACCCCGGTGCCACCCTTCGACAGCGTTGTTCATCATAGGTAGGTCATTTAAAGTTGCCTCGTAACAGTTTCAGAGGTTTATGGAACCAACTTTGGGTCTTTCCGGGTTCCATTATTACAAAGTCGGTCAATCCAATTATCTTCAAAATATTCAAGAAGAAATCTGATCAAGATTGCTTATCACTATAAATTCAGTCACATAAAAAATGTACCTATATAAAATAGTCGTAAAATCTTTTAGGCGTAACTTCGCTAGGTGTAAAAGTTTTAGGTGTTCATGATGTTAGGCGTAAAAAACCTTAGCTGTAAAATTCTTTAGGTGTAAAGACTTAGGCGTACTGACTTAGTCGTAAGTGTTTTAGACGTAGTGGTTTTAGGCGTAACGACGTGATACCGGTAAAAGTATAGTATTTTAAAAAGAATTATAATATCTTAGAAAAAAAATTATAGTATTTTAAAAGACGTCGCGCTTCCCCTTCTCCCATACCAATTTAAAAATAATTACATTATACATAGTTTCGCGTGCCATTGGTTTGCCAAAGACATAGGGGCAGGGGTCTAAAGATCTTAAATACGACACTATATTAATAAACTTATCAAAATTATTTATTTAAAATTTTATTAAAGATAAAATAGAATTAAATAAATTTATAAAGGATAATATAAATAGCAGATACTGCTTCAGTTAAGTTATTTTCTAAAAAATAAAAAAAAATTAAATAATTTTTATTATTTATTATTATAGTACAATTTTATATGATAATTATTATATTATCATTTTCAAAATTATAGTACTATAGTACCCGACTATAGTATATAGTACAGAAGGTACAAATTATAGTATGCGTACTATAATTATAGTACGGTTGGCATCGCTGGCGCAAACGGTTTTAAATACTATTAAGGTCCTAGACCGCATGATATTTTATTTTATACAAGATGCAAACCTTTTAAGCAGGTATAATATTGTAAAGTCTGTTCAAAACCCCAAGTCTCATACAATGCGCGAGGGCAAAATACATAAAAATAAATGGTAAATAAAATCATCAGCTTAGTGCAAAAATTCAAAAAATTTGACTTAAACATTATTTTCATTATAATTAAATTAAATTGTTGTTTATGGGTCATTCTCAGGAAACTCTGTATTTTTACGTACAACATTTTTTTATCTTTTATTAAATAAAATGAAATAAATTTACCTCTTCATAACCAAAGCACATACATTTTTCAAAATGATTTTAATTTTATTTTTTTATAAATATTTTTTTCTGAATTAACAACATATGAAATCTCACGCTTTGTTAATGTCGCACCATTAACTTCTCACTTAACAAACCATTCTTAGAAGAGTACAATTGGAGGATAGTAAGCTTTCCATAATTGATTTTCTGACTAAGATACTTAACGAATGCAGCAATCCTTGCAGGAGGCAAAATATTTATTTCCTTGAACTCCCTATTATCCATTTTATTGTTGTCATATAAAAATATCTCACTTTCGTTAATATCAAGTAATCTCGTTTAAAATGTCAGTACATGGTACACTTGCTAACATTTATCTGTTGGGCTTTGTGTGTCGTGTCAATCTTATTGTTGTGTAAGCATGGTGTACATGTGTTTTTATTTAATTACAAGATTTTGTCAACTTAGTGCAAAAAATCAAGTGTGGTCGAGCTAAAATTCTCACTTTTGTTAAGAACAATAAGCAGGTAAAAAAATTGTTTATTAATCTAATTACTACCAGCTGATATTTAAGTAGTGTTTAAGTTTATCCCTGTGGTTTAAAATGTGGTAGTTATTTCCTATTTTACCAGCTAACCCACATATTTAACCGAAATTCTCACTTTTGTTAATCTCACTTACGTTACTAATTTTATTAACGCAAGTGAAAAAAATTAACAAAAGTGAAACCTTTGTATGTTAACCCTGTTAAATTGTATTTCTTTTACAATATTATGACAACAACAAAAAAGGTAGAAAATTTGAAGTAAAATCAAAAAGAAAACAGAAAGAAAGATCAAAGGATTGCATGCGTAGGTTGAGAGAAAAAATAAGAAAATCCCGTTTTGCACGATGATGAAAATGAAAGGCAAGGGAAAGATACAGAGTTAGAAAAGAGGCAGAAAAGGTTAAATTAGTAAATGACCACTTAAATTAATCTTATCTCACTTTCGTTAACACCATTTTTCTAGTTTTTGAGTTTCTTGCAAAAAATATGAAATATTGAGCTTGGATTTTTATTACAGTAAATACAGTAAATATCATACAATATGTATAGACACAAAAAAACAACATAAACTGAGTATTTTTTTTTTCAATATTTGATCATGAAAATGCAGAGTTTCGCGAGAATGACCCTTATACTATCGTCAGTATAATAAATATTTCCAATGGAGTTAAAAAAAGACTGATTGTTGATGTCAAATCTAAACGTCAACATTCGACTAACATTTTCAGAACGATATTTATTTTGTTAAGGATGTATGAGCGAGAGCGTGGAGGAATATCGAATTTTCATGAGTGGGGATAGGCTAGTATCGTTGCGGGTTGAGGTGACAAAAACAACCACGTGACGTGTAATTTACATTTGGCAACACAGTTTTTTTAATTAATTTCCTGTTGGTGACATCTGACATTTGAACGTTTTATGCATGCTATTTTTTTAATTTTCATTTATTGAAATACGGTTTATTTGATATAAAAATTCTCAAGTCTGCTGCTTTCACTATATATAATATAATATCTGTTTTTAAATACACAAATGAGGTTATATTTACATCTGTATTTACTATTACTACCGCTACTTTGTTGTGGCGCTCGTGATATCAGTGAACTACAGTGAAACGTTGCCAAGTGTTATATTACGGCGAGAAAAAATTTGTAAAATAAAATAATTTGAATTTCATTTTAATTTTTCTTTTTGGGATGAACCGATGCATAGTATTTTTAATATACTGACGAATTACTGCAAGTATCATCTTTCTTATTTATAGTTTTTTTTTTAACTGAAGATATTTTAACATACTGATATTTGTTCATTTATCATCACAACTACCCATTTCTCCATAAGAGCAATGTATTTTAAGTCGATTTTCAAAAATTTTTTTCTTTAAAATATGAACGGTTACCTATGCTGAAATTTTTACAGTAACTTCATTGAGTAAAAATCTATATGTAAAAAAATTTTGAGGTTTTAAATTGAAAATTGTTGTCATGCTCATACATCCTTAAAACGTATTTTATCATTCTGCGCAGTAATTGTATGCGACATGACTTGCTGAACGATCTCAATATAATTATATAGTAATTAATTATTTATTATTGTAACAAACCACCCATAGATTCGCAAACCTAAACAACGGTAATTTATGCAAATTTAGCATAACGCAACAAGCGACCAATTAAAATCTTTTATTTTATATAAGTTATCTTTTTTAAATTGCGAATAATAAATAAGTGAAACGTAATTAGTTGAAAATTATACAATTAAAACAATAAATGTAAAAAGTTTGAGAAGCGCACAAAAGCGCACGGTCACAAAGTTTCACAACTTAAGTGGTTAACAAATTTTAAAAAAAAGTTAGCAACATTAAGTTAAGGCAAGAATTTAACGAATTAAAATTGAAGTTAAAAGAAAGCAATAATTTGAAGAACAAAAAGTTAGAAGTTTTGGAAAGGAAACTCAAGTTAGACGAGAGAAAAGTTCTAGCCCTAGAAATGTTGGCAGGGATTACTATTCCTGATTAATATGTTAGTTTGTTTAATATAACATAATATACATAATATACATATATACATAACATAATAAATTATTAAAAATCGTTTAATTAACTTGTTCATTCCAAGATTATTTAATTATAATAATTATGTACATTTAAATAAATTCAATTCTTAAAAACCAAATTTCAAATATCGTTACATGTTAAATTCCTAAATACTTCTTCTCTTCGTGTCATTCCTTCTGCATGATGGTGCTCTTCTTCAGCTTCATCCTTGTTGTGGCACAGTCAGTGGAGTGGTGAGCAGTGAACGTGACGTGACAGTAACGTGTCAGTGAACGCCAAGTGAAACGTAACAGTGAAAATTGTGTTTGTGACTCGGTTACAGAGTAAATGTTTCCCCGGCACTCCCGAGTACACAAAAAGTGATCTCAAGTGGTAGAAGCAATAAAAGTAAGCAACCCACGTGGTGCAGGTACCGACGATAAAACCGTTACATCGGTCGTCGGTCTAGAAAACCACGTGGCAGAGACAGGGCCGGCAGCAGCCCTCAGTGCAGAAATTGTTGAACCACCATTAGAGGTGCAACAAATGCACATGAGGACTGCGACAAGCCCAGTAGAATTAGATAATAAGAGTGTGGATTTTTATCCAAAATTCGACACTACATCGTCGATATCGGAACCGAAAACGACCGCCCAAAGGCAATCGCAAACCGTTAGGCCAGCAGCTGCCCCCAAGCGAGTACGTTGCGCCGTAACCGACGATGAAACTTCGGAAAATAGTGACAGTGAAAGGGAGCAACTTTTAATACGAAAACTCCCCATAAAACCGACCAAAAAAACCCGCAGGGTAGCGCAGGTGGTACCCGAAACAATGAATGTTTCCACTCCCCCCGAAGAGTTACCCCTGCAAGAAAACTCAAACGGGACAACGCCCTTCCTCTCAGGAGGAACAATACCAAAAATAAGCGGCGTCACCGAACCCAAAAACGCCTCTTCAGGGGGTCTCCAAAGGGCAGTCAGGACCGAGGTAACCCCCCCCCTTCAGGAGAGGCTAAAACCAAATCCAAAAAAGGCGGAGTCACCGCTCCCAAAAACCTCCCCTCAGGAGGTACCCAAGACCGGCCGAATAATACTAAGACAAATGTAAGTCCCCCCTCTCCAGTACTGCCCACTCGGCTAGCACCAATAGTGGTAGTCGATAAAGAGAAATGGGAGGAACTCTTGCGGACAATGAACGCAAGACGAATCCAATTTACAAAAGCAAAGGATTCAAGGGAGGGGCTTGTAATAACCCCAAACACGGCTACGGATTCGAGAAAGCTTTTGAACCTCCTAAAGGTTTGAAAGCTCAACCACTTTACGTACAAAGACCCTACCGAGGCACCACTCCGTGTGGTACTGAAAGGGATACCGCGGGAAGTCAAGGCGGACAAAATAAAAGCCGACCTGATTACCAAGGGGTTCCCGGTTTTAGATGTAAAGCCGATGGTCCATGGAACCGCCCGAACACCCCTTCCCCTATTTCTAGTTGAACTAGAAAAAACAAACAAGGAGAAGGAAATTTACAAGCTGACGGAGGTCTTAAGGCTGACTGCGCACTTCGAACACTCTCGCGCGAAAATAACGCCCACCCAGTGCTACAGATGCCAGAGGTTCGGGTACACGCAAAGACTGTGCGCATCGCAGTCCAAGTGCCTGAAATGCGGCGAGAAACACAGGGCGGCGGACTGTAAGAAACCGACCACCTTCCCCGCAAAAAGCGCCAACTGCGGTGGGCTCCATCCCGCAAATTTCCAAGGGTGCTCTAGCAACCCATGGCTAAATAGAAGGGTCCACTCCTCAGGTAGACTCTCCCTCGCCCCTCCACTGTCTGCCCGTTTTGGAAATTCCCCTCAGGCAACACGGCCCCACCTTTCTAGTAAGGCAGAAAAAATTGCTCTTGCCAACTCCCTGATGCAGCAGGCAGCCGAGCTCCTAAAGCCAAGCACGCCCCCTGCATCCAGGAGTAGCAAGCGCAATCAAAAAAGAAAGGCAAAGAAAAATAAAGAAAGGGCGCTCCCCCCCTACGGCAACTGAAATCGCTAAATAAACACACACATTAGATGGCAAGTGCAAGAGTTCAACCGAGAACACTACAGCTCGCTTACTGGAATGCAAACGGGTTAAGAACGCAGAGAAATCTGCTTGCGGATTTCGCACTTAAATACGACCTGGATGCAATCCTAGTAAGCGAGACTCATCTAAAACAAAGCCACACGACACGTATAAACATACATCATTATGCTCTATACAGGAACGATAGAAGCAATTGCCGATGCTGAGGCACCGCTATATACGTTAAAACCTGCATGGAGCATCATGAGCAACCACTTCCGGAGACGCTGCAGGGAATAGAAGCAACCTCCATTAAAATCCTTGCAGGAAATAATGAATGGTTGCAACTCATCTCAGTTTATAAACCGCCCCAGCAGCCTCTCCTGGAAGAGGACATTATGGCATTGCTCGGAGGAAACGGCACCCAGGTCATCCTAGCAGGTGACCTAAATGCCAAGCATCCGGCTTGGAACAGCCGCAAAGCCAACCAGGCCGGACGTAAACTCCTAGCACTGTCTGACAAGGAAAACTTCGTGGTGGATGCCCCCACGGAGTTCACACACTTCAAGTTTAATACACGAATCCCCTATGACCCGGAGGCAGACAGATTTTTAGAAAATCACCGTCACGATGTTCTGGATATCGCGGTGTTTAGAAATCTTAAATTTCTACACCATCTGACCTCCCTGAACAAACTTGACTCGGACCACAACCCAGTGCTACTGAAACTGGGCGACGCCGAGCAAGTACACTGTTCGAAAACAACGATTAAAACTGACTGGGGTGACTTCAAGAATCGCTTCACACAAACCCTCGGCCCTCTCCCCGTCCTTCAGACAAAGGAGAACATCGACAGGTACGTTAAAACCTTCGAGGAAAAGGTGATAGAAGCGGTGGTGAAGCTTCAAAGACCGTGCCGAAAAAAAATTACCAGTACGGTCTTTCACGCCAGATCAAGGAGCTTATAAAAGACAAAAACCGGGCTAGACGTCGCGCTCAGCGCACCGGCTACCCGGCGGATCGTCTAGAATACAGCACCTTGAAAAGGCAAGTCGGGACAGCCATTTCAGAGTTTAAAAATACCAACTGGGGCAACATGCTGAAGGATCTCTCTTTTCAAAATCCATCAGCATGGGGGTTGGTAAAAGCACTCCGAAATAAAAAAACCACGATCCCCCCCCTAGACGGACTGCGCGGAAAAGCTCTCAGCTCTACAGAAAAAGCGGAGGCACTAGCCGACAGTCTGGAGACGCAGTTTGCACCAAACACTGCCGTCTCCATTCCCGATTTCACCGCAAAGATCGATGCGGAGATTGAAGAATGGCTAGAAAGGATCTCACACGCAGACACCGACACAAACTTTGATTATGACTCCGACTGTGACAAAATAGGCAGCACCTCCCATCAGGAGGTGAAGAGCATAATCAAAGCTCTCAAAAAGAAAAAGGCACCCGGTCCGGATGGAATCACGAACAGGGTCATCACGGAACTGCCCAGGGCGGGGGTGACAGCAGTAACGAGCATCATCAATGCCGTAATGCGACTCGAGCACTTTCCAGGTCGTTAGAAAGTGGCCGACGTCACGATGATACGCAAACCTGGGCATAATCCGAGACTCCCTGTTTCGTACAGGCCTATCAGCCTACTTTCATCACTCGGGAAACTTACCGAAAAAATTATTCACACAAGACTCGCGAAGGCACTGGAAGAAAACCACTCTATTCCTAACGAACAGTTTGGTTTTCGCCCAGGGCACTCAACCACGCAGCAAGTGCTGAGGTTAGTGGAGCACATCACGTTGCACTGGAATAAAAAACAGTCAACTGGTGCAGTGTTCCTAGATGTCGCCAAAGCCTTTGATAAAGACTGGCATCAGGGTTTACTTCATAAACTTCTGCACGGCGGCATCAACCCAGCACTTGTACGGCTGATAGCGTCCTACCTGACAGACCGGAAATTCCGCGTAAAAGTTGATGGATCTCGCTTCGCGGAGAGGTCCATCAGGAATGGAGTCCCGCAGGGATCAATCCTGGCTTCAACCCTGTACATCTTTTACGCGAAAGATATGCCAATACCGGAACAAACTTACACGACACCCTCTGCGCAGCTCATGCTATATGCGGACGACGATGCGGACGATGGATAAAATTCTAACTACAGAAGAACCCTACACCTAACTACGAAGTGTTTCTGTAAACCTAAGGTATGGGCTTACGTAGAATTACTTGCTGCGTCGAATGAGATTAATTTCAGATTGTAGCAAACTCCTACAAGAAAGTTACAAATTTCTTAAATTTTTAACGTTGAAGAATACTTAATAATTTGCCGATTTAATAAACGTTACTGATATTTAATTACTTTAAATTATTAATTAAAATAGTAATTTTATGAGTCGATTTAGTATTTTTCTTTTAGGTATACATTAAAATTTGTGAAATAACATAAAAGTATTAAAAGTTATAGTTATAGTTTATGAAGGGGTTTTTAATTTCCACCTATGGTCAGTTTTTAATTTAATCCCCCTCATAAATTCCACCGATCCTTGGGTGGGTCAGAACCTTTTTTTTAAGTACCCCTACTTTTATTAATCTTATAAGTAGTACGTTAAGTATAAGTATAATATTATTATAAAATTAATATTTTTTCATGTTACACTAAATTCATATAAAATTTAATTCATAACTTACATATTTGTTCAAAAACTATTTAAATGAATTAATTTTATAAAAAATATTACATGTTAATAGCCTTAACCATATTAAATAAATACATGTAACGTAGGCACGTACCTACGAAGAAATATAGAATAATTTAGAAAAGTGTATAAAATTTTTAACGTATAACTCGTATTAATAAATGGATATAATTCAGGGAATTGTCAGTAATCGTGGAAATATTATGTTAGTTTGCATGTTATGTTATGTTAGTTTGCATGACCGAACATGACAAACATGTTCGGTCAATATGTATACCATCGCATCGGTGATGGTGAGACTAGAATTATTACTGCAAAAAATTTAGATCATATTCATGAACCCATTCAAGAACAAATAAATAGGCAAATTGTGAGCGTTGAAGCTAAAAGAAAAGCAGTGGAAAATTTTGGAAAAAGGCCTTCTACAATTTTTAATTCTGCAATCAACGAACAATCTGAAATAAGTATTACCGAACAAGATGTTAAACGAATTAAAATGAATTTATACAATGCGAGAAGAAAAGAGCTACCGCCTTTGCCAACAACAATTTCAGATGTTTATTCTGCATTGAATTCAATTTTGATTAAAACAAAAAGTGATGAAGATTTTTTATTGCATAATGATAGTGAACAAAATTTAGTTATATTTTCATGTGTTTGTGCGTTTTATGTTCGGTTGATAATATATTGCAATGGTATTTTAGCAAAAAGCTATGTTCCCAAGCATTCCAAAGTGCTCCAAGCTTGCTTTTAAAGGCGGGAGTAAAGACGATCGTATCTCAGGGTGGATTTTAATACTTTGAAACAAATAACCCCTTCCTTAGCAATAAAATTTATAAAAATGTAGGAAAGATAATTTATTTATCAACATAAAAATAATTGTCATTGAAAATCAGTTGCAAAATATCTGTTAATAAATTTGCGGTTATATAACTCCAAATGGAAAATTTGGTTTAGAAAGTGTAAATTAACGATGACGAGATGTGGTGTTAATAAAAAGGCAAATAGTCACAAGCTTCTTCTCGTTATCTTTAATGAGTGTGAAATGTGTTGTTTTTATGATGTTATTACTAATTGTAAAATAAAAATTAATTTCTGTTTAAAATAAAAGTGAAAAATTTAATGTTGCGTTTTCCTTTTTAAACGAGACGCTACCGATTATGTTTAAGTAAGATCTGTGTAAAGATTAGTTTCTTTTCTTACCACTTGGTTGTTTGCTTCTAAATGTAATGCATCTGCTGGCTACCGAAATTGTGAATTTTTAGTAATTTTATAGTGTTGCACTAATTTTCCTTCCACGAATCTTTCATAAACGTGTTGCATCCAACATGATGTGTAGTTAAATAATCTTCGAACGTAAGTAATTTGTTCATAAAATATCTAAAACTTCTTTGTTCTCAATGTCGCTATCTCATATAAAAATGCTACAAAATGTCCGCTCTTTTTAACTTTTGTTGTTTTCAGCTGTTGACAAAAATTTATTGACGAAAACTGAACCACACTACCACAATCAACGTTTTCGATCTTTTTTCTACCATTTAACTTCTATTGGTAATCGATTTTACTAAATCGATCATACGCCGACCTTCCAAACAAACTCAAAGAGGCTAACCTTGAAAAATCCGCACAAAAATCAAACTTCGTCCTGATGCTTCAATGGTCGGACGCACTCTTCCACCATTGTTCACTTTGGAAATTGTTAATCACTAATACGCTCATTTGTACACTTTCGGTGGCGCAAAATTCAAATTTAAACAGAATATAAAATCTTTGTGTAAAGTTCGTGTTTAAGTGACAATGTTTTCCATTTAGATTATCTTGCAACCTTTTAAAATTATTACTAATTTAAAATTTTATTCCTCATTTTCAAATTTCTCATGCCTACAGGGTAACTGCAAATTTTAATGACTTTTTTAAATTAACCTAGAAATCGCTCGTCACATTCCCGTGTTTGAAACATCACAATATACATGGATGATTCTTTTGAATATTGCACTAAATATTTTAAGCAGCTTTTTAGTATTCATGAGTTTTCAAATGGATATTATATTCCGCTAGTTTTTGTTTGTTGAAAGATAAAACACATCAAACGTATCAACATTCCCCACAAGTAATTGTTGAACTTTGTACAGAAAATGAATTTAACTTTCAACCGAAAACTGCAACAGTAAATTATGAGCAAGCTATTCAAATTGTTTTGAAAAATGTTTGGCACTGTAACATGGGTAAGTTTTGATTAATTGAGTAATCGCAGTCGTCATGTGTTAACTGAAGAGAGATATCGCTGCCACCAGAAACTGTTTAAAGCCGGTTTCAAATTTTTAAATTGAAGATCGGAGACGTAGGATTATTACCAAGTCGATCGCCTTTTTAACAGCAAGAAAAGAATAAGAACATGTAAATCACAAATTTATTTAACACAAAAAAATATACCGACAAAACAGTACAAAAAAAAATATAAAAACAAAATAAAATATAATAAAAAAAAATAATTACTGAGAATTAGTTTACTGAGTTAACTTTCTGTTATAAAGATAAAAATTACATTAAAATCGTTGGAACTCACCTAAATAAAATAAAAAAGAAAAACATACAATTTTAAGTATATAAATCTGGTTATTACGTTTTTGGTCGTTGAGGAGCGCACAAAACAAAACAACAAAAAAAAAAGATTTAAAAGATTTAAAAGATTTAAAAGATTTAAAAGAGAAGAAACTATTTGAACCACTTAAAAAAAATTAAAATTAAAATTCAATTATGAATACTAAATACTTAAAAAAAAAATTAATATCTTATTATGAAAAATTATTTAATCATGAATTAGCACAACACTTTTATTTAACACCCCGGAACTAATTGACTGGTTAGATTGCGCGTCTTGTCGGAAAACTGAGGTGCCTTAAGGGATCTCGCTCTACTTATATGAAATTTTGGAATACATGTCAATAAGGTTGATGTGTATTTGTCGACGAATTTTGGTTTTTAAAAACTGGATTTTTAATTATAAAAGTTGGTATTATCGTTTTTAATTGTTGTTACGGTTAGGGAATAATCATATTCGATTTTGATTAAAAAATTGGCAAATATTTTTTTGCAGTTAATTGACTTTCCTAATCGCGAAAACTCATGAATGACATTTTTGTTGCATCGCACAAAATCAGGTTAACATGTATTTTGATTGCAATCAAGAGTTTTAGCAAAATATTCGCAAAACGTCAAATTTAAATCAGTGCACACAAAAAGTTGACTTGAATTTCAAGCTTTTATGTCCGTATTAAGGGAATGTTTAAGAGTCACTTTAACATATGTCAATTAGTTGTCGAGACGGTCACTTTAAATTCATAATCTAATGGATTTGCTCTTATCTTCTCTTTTAATTTAAGTTTTAACCGGTGATTTCTAATAGTTGTTTATAATTCGAATTTTTACTATAAAGTTTTGAGGTGACTGGTTTGTTTAACTTTTATAGTTTAAAATGTGTTTATTTAAAAATTAATTTATAGTTTTCTTAAACGTTGTTTTCATTAAGTAATTGATTCTTAATTTAAAGTAATTTTTGCTTATTTCGCAAGATTTTTGGCACATAACATGAGATTTTCCTAGCAAAACGATTACGCTTTTTTTAAATATAAGTTTGAACTTTGTATGATCGGTTTGCTCAAATTTAGAGTCAATAAGGGTAAAATTCGTTAGTCTTAATTAGTTTTTAAAAAGCCATATCTGTTCCATAATTTAGACGTTTTAAAAAACCCTCTTAAAGTCTTTAAGTTAAAATTCGTCAATCACTTAAGTTGTGAAACTTCGTGGCCGTTTCGATATATCTTGAAATATGCGCTTCCCAACCTTTTTACATTTACTGTTTTAATTGTATGATTTTCAACTAATTACGTTTCACTTATTTATATTCGCAATTTGAAAAATGTAACTTATAAAAAATAAAAGATTTTAATCGGTCGCTTGTTGCGTTTATGCTAAATTTGCATAAATTACCTTTGTCTAGGCTTGTGAATCTATGGGTGGTTTGTTACAGCATAATGTTACACTTAGAGAATGACGTTTCCATTTTAGTCAAACATAGTATCAAAAAATTAGTACCGAGTAGACGGAAGTCGTTGCCGGCGCGGTTTGACTTCTTCGAGTGCCAGGAAGGTCTCGTCGAGATCCCCGCGACCTTCAGGTCGAAGATGGTTCGGTTCTGAGGTGTCTTTTCAAGCGTTACCAGGACGATCGGGATGGGGTGGCGGTATCCCACGCTGTACATACCGGCTACTTCTGAAATGGAATAACATTGACTTGTTAAATCTGTTCTTACTTGGTCTTCCTTGATGTCCGTGTTGATGCTCCTGATTACGACTTTCAGGGGACGGTTTTCAGGGAGTTGGTATGTGAAGAAACCGTCTCTAGTGGAGTCGAGGTCGGCTTTGAAGATCTTGAATATCTGTCGGTAATCTTCTGCTGTGGCTGGAGTGATAAGTATACTCTCCTTGACGTTGACGGCATTGGTGTAGTTGAAACTACACCAAGGCTTTTTCTGCAAGTCAATTCATTTTGTGGTGTTCTTCAGTACCAAGGGCGGAGGTTGGCAGGTGTTGCTTTGTCGGTTCAATTTCTCTGCGGGTGCCACCTAAGGGAGTGATGCTGATGGCAAACTTCCATGACGGGGAGTGTCAGCGTCGTTTGTTTCCATGATGTGTCTGCTGGCGGTGGGGTTAGTGTTGGAGGCCTTCTTCTTCACAGCGTTCTTCACAGCAGTCCGCTTGGCTGCTTTGGGAGGGTTTGGTACGGAGTGGAGATAAGAGGGATTACCTATCTAATTCCGCTTGGAGGTTCTCTTTTTCATTTTGAGGTTCTCAATGTGATTGAGGAGAAACTCGAGGGATTCACCAATCCGTTTCTGCGTAGAGATGAATTTTATGTTGCTCAGGAAGTTCCGGGTGTCGTTGGCACCAGAGTGAATTTCTTCTAACTTCCGGGGGATGTCGGCGATTTTTATTTTGATGGTTTTTATTGTATTTGTATTTGTTGTTATCTATTCTGAGGAAAAATTGTTTCTGTGAAAGAATTTATCGATTAGATTGCGTTCGGGTTTGCAGATGTTCGTCGTTTGGAATGCGACCTTCGATTGTTTAAACAACTTAAATTCTTAGTTCCTACTTTTATCAATTAATTGATAAAAAATTCCCCTGTACGTTTGTTTTTTTTATTGTTATCACGCGGATATCGAAAGTCTCCTTGTTTGTAACTTTTACACGGCTGACCTGTATTTTTTAATTTTTAGAATTTGTGACGAATACCGGCAACAGGTGATTGTAACTTGTTGATACATAGGCGTATCATGATGGTGTAGGACTTATCACGTTGCACATTTGCGTTGTATTATTGTTCATAAAATGAGGCGGAAAAATTTTGAAATATGTCTGTTTTGTTACCACACATAATGATGCCCCCTCCCCCCCATTACCAATTTATATCTGCACCGCGATAACGATATCAGAGATAAATAAGAAAGGGATAAAAGGTTTTCAAGAAAAATTTTAAACGTTGTTATATGGTTATTTATTTATAGAATTATTAGATTGCGATAGATCGAATAATATTTCACAGCATATTGTAGTAAACTAATTGTAGATAAGAACAATAATAATAATAACTGAAATGTATTTCCGGTATTTATTATAACTTACAATTTTACAACTAACTCTCTTAACAAATGTAATGTGCGGCCATTTATATGTTTTGAATATTGCGGTATTTTAGGGTACTAAAATAACTTCCTAAAATACTAGTTACATTAAGTGGCGCCGCTAGATCACGTATCGTGACTGACCAGTGGCGTGCATAATCTAACAAGAATTCTATTTTATTGCTACTGTGATCGTTTTATTGGATTTTAACATGTTATTTATTTATAGTTATATTTGTATTAGCGTAAATATTTTAATGTATTGTGACAATTTGTACAGTATTAAACCTGACTTGGTTAATTACAACTTCTTTCCACCATATGAGTGTTCCACGTTTGTAAACTTTTTCTCTTTTTTACCTGTTGTATCCGGTAGGTACTTTTCTTTTGATGACCCTCACTGCAATTTATGATTTTTATAACTTCTACCATTTGCAGTCCTGATGATGGATGAATAAATTATCGGAAACGTTGACGGGTCAACATATGAGTTTTATTTAGTCCACTTTACAAGAATTACATCAATTTACTGTTATTATTTATGATGGTTATTTGCACATAGGTTCAGAAACGTGTTGTGGTTTGTTTCTTATATTCGTTTGTATATAAATCATATCTAAATATAAATAAACAATATTAATAATAAGCAATATTTTGAAATTCTGTGGGAGTTCTAATGCTAGATACTGTTGCGAGAGTGAAGCTTTGGCATGAGATGCATGAAGACGTCGCTTCACTTAGCTGTAATCGCGAATACGCGACATATTAAAATTTTTTATTTTAAACAATAAAAAATAAACTACTTTCAACCAGCTTGCAAACATAAATAAGTAAAATTTAATTTATTTAATGCTTCTAATTCCTAATTGCTTCTAATGCCTCGAAGTCGAAGTGAAAATAACAACAGCCTACCACATTGGAACCGAAAAGACAGTAATTAAAGTTAAAGAATGGGAAAGCAAAATGGAAATAATGAAAAATAAGTTCAAGCTGAGCCGTTTACCTGGAGAAAAGATATTTATCGACAATGATATGACATACATAGAGAGAAACATACAACTTAAATTAAGAGAACAAGCAGGCGAGCTGAAAAAATCAGGAAAAGCGGTAAAAGTGGGGTACCAAAAACTACAGTACGATGATAAACTCCTGAGATGGAATAGAGAGAAGAGATGTCTGCGAGAAGTACCAAAAAACTAACCAATAAAACCCAGCAAACGAGATATAAGACGGACCGGCAAGGAAATGGAAAACGGAAAGAAAGAATAGAGGGTGCGCACGACGGAAATGATATGGAATGAAATGCGAGAGTTGGCGAAAATCTAATGGAAAGTACCGAAAAGAAGAATTATAGGAGGAATGAGCGATGGAAAGGAGAGACAATTGGGAAAGTAAGAGAAACTATATATATCGCGACTTGGAACGTGAGAGGTACTTTCGAGGAAGGAGCGATAAAACAACTAATCAAGGAAACGGAACGATATCAGATAGATATCATGGCACTACAAGAAACGAAACAGAGAGGAAACGAGACCATGGATATAAAAGATTACACCTTGTTCATGAGTGGTAGTGACGATAGAAGATTTGGAACAGGCTTCTTGATCAGCGAGAGAATGAGAGCAATGATTATAAGATTCACACCTATATCAGAGAGAATGGCAATGATAAGGCTAAGAAGAAAATACAGAAAGATCACTATACTAAACATACATGCACCAACAGAAGAGAAACCAATTGAAGTAAAAGAACAATTCTACGAGGAAGTTGAGAGACAATACGAAAAAATACCTAGATACGATATAAAAATAATGATGGGAGATTTTAACGCCAAAATAGGGCAAGAACAAGAATACCAACCAACAATAGGAAGACATAGTTTACATATAAAAACCAACGAAAACGGGAAAATGCTAATAAACCTAGCGATGGGCAGAAGACCACCCAATACGAACACAAAAAGATACACAAGGGCACCCCAAGCGGAAACGCGACAAACCAAATTGACCATATAATAGTAGAAGAAAGATGCAAAGATTGTATACAAGACGTGAGAAGTTATAGAGGGGCGGACATGAACACGGAACACTATTTGGTGAGAGCTAAATTGAAGCAAATAATACCAATAGAACCGAGGAAGAAAGCTGATAAACTCGGAACTGGACCAAGATTTCCAATCAGGGATGAGCAGGATGAGCAGATGAGAGTAAAGTACGAGAAGAAGATGGCCGAAAACCTGAGAACAAAGCAACGAAACTGCGATATAAAACAAGACTTCAGAAACTTACAAGAAACAATACTATAAACGGTGAAAGAGATAGAAGAGGCGAAACAAAGAAAAAAGAAAGAATGGTACGATGAAGAATGCGGAAAGAAAATAAATAAGAAAGAAAATTATAGGAAAGAGTTCATACAAAAGCAAACCACAGAACATAAAGAAAGATACGAGAGACAAAGACGAAAGTGCAAAAAGATATGCAGAGAGAAAAAGAGAAAATATAAGATTGCAATGCTAAAAGAAATACAGGACAAGTTTAGAACCAAAGAGATCAGAAACTTTTATCAAGGAGTGAAAAGAGTAAAAAATGGCTATCAACCAAACACAATGATTTGCAAAGATAGAGATGGAAATTTAATAGGCGATGAAAGAGAAATCATGGAAAGATGGGCACAATACTTTGAGGAATTACTCAATAAGATTCAAGATGGGCCAATAGTTGATAACACCGAACACAACACAGAAAATGGAAACAGAGAAGCCCCAAAGATGGAAGAAATAAGCGACATTATTGGAAAATTAAAGAACAACAAAAGTGCGGGTGAAGACGGCATAACGGCCGAAATGATCAAGCTGGGAGGTGAAGAATTACATAAACAAGTATACGAGCTAATATCACGAATATTTAATGAGGAAAAAATGCCTGGAACATGGAGCGATGCCCTGATATGCCCGATAAACAAAAAGGGCGACAAGAAGGAATGTGTCAACTACAGAGGAACAGTCCTATTGAACGTGATGTAACAATTAATTGTTACATTTTTTCTTTCTTTGAATTTGTTTAATTTTGGTTTAGTGATTATTTGCATTTCTGTAAATATTGTTTTATTTTAATTTAAAAGATGGCGTTGCTAGCTTTTCAATTTTGAAAATGCTGCGGTTTTGTGTGGTTGGTAGAGAAGGTCATAGAGGACGATCCAAGATGGTCGTTTAAAAGCGTCGTAGAAAAAAAACAACAAAAGCAGTAATTGGTGATTTGAAAATATAATTTTAGTTTTAAAGTGAAATTTAGTGAATTAGGTGAGTCACATTTTAATTGATTCTACCATTGATTTACTTTTTAAAATTTTCAAATGAGAAATATTTGTTTTTGGTTAATATATAAATTTTACAAATGTCCATTATAAATTCACATCTGGCAAACAAGTTTTATGTGATATAAACTAAGTTCATAAATTACGTTGAACGAATAATTTTGGTATTTTCTGATAACAGAAAATTTTATTTCTTTTACAACCATTTTTGCAAGTGACCTCAGTTGCTTGGATTTGACTTGATTACCTTTATATGTTTATCCTTAGGAAATACTAAGGTAATTTAAGTCATCCGCTCGCTTCGTATGCAGATCAGGACGAAGGAGGAATTTTTCTTTAGTGAACCGTCCTGTAGCGGTATCACGTCAATTCTTTTCTTGTTGATAAATATTTCATTTGAATACAGTAGGGCCTCGGTAATCCGGACTCTCGCTTGTTCGGTGATCGCTGTAATCCGGCCGGGCAATGGGATTCGCGGGGGAGGCCCGGCGGCGTGTAGGTGCGGGGGCTGTCATAAGCCAATGCGCCGTCAGTCTTTTGTTTATCGCCTTTCGTGTAATACGTAGTGTCAATTCCTTACATAGTTGTAATTTTGAACATGTACATTTTGTCTATATGTTATAATTTAAAAATGGATTAAAGAAACTAAGGTTAAACATGTGTTTTATTAACATTTAATATGGCATACTATAATCCGGACGCCTCGATAATCCGGAAAGAGTCTTGATTTTGCCTCTCCGGATTAACAAGGCCCTACTGTAATAATTATTTGACATTTTGGAAATCTAGTTTTGTGCGAGTCCTATTTTATTTATCATTTATTATTTTTTGTTGAGCTAGTGGAGCGACAAGAATTTTGTAAAGTCGTTTCATTCCTCAGCTGGCGCCCAAACAAATTCTCCTTTTATTTTACGTAGCCACCATTCTTTTAAAGGACTCACGAAGCTGTAAAGCTACCCAGCTTTTTCGACAGTGGGTAAAAACCCAAGAGCTAGCCTATCTACTATTGTCATCAGTAGAGACAAAAAGGGTTTCTGTAACCAATAGGAGAATAACGTTACAGTGACATATAAAATTTTAACAACATGAACGAAGAAAAAAGTCGAAGACTACTCTGAAAGAACAATCGGCGAGTATCAGAGCGGATTTAGAAGTGGGAGATCAACGATGGACCAGGTGTTCATAATTAAACAGATACAAGAAAAAAGTCATAGATTACAACTACCCACACACTTGGCCTTTATAGATTTTAAACAAGCATGCGATAGCATAAGGCGAGATAAGCTATACCAGACATTTGAAGAATTCAACATATGCCCCAAACTGATCAGACTGATAAAGATGACACTGGAAAGAACGGAAAATAGGGTGATGGTGAGGAGAATGACGTCGAGAAAGTTTAAAGTGGAGAGTGGCCTAAGACAGGGAGACCCATTGTCGGCAATGATGTTCAACCTCGTACTGGAGAAAATAATACGAGAAAGCAAGATAAACAGAAATGGAACAATATATAGCAACTATCATCAATGTCTAGCTTTCGCAGATGATGTGACACTGATAGCAAGATCGAAGCAAGAACTACAACAGTGTATTAAGAAAATGACAGCAGAGGCGAGAAAAATAGGTCTGGAAATCAATAAAGAGAAAACAAAATACATGACATGGCAAGACCCTACATATGAGGAAAACAGAACTTTACGGGTAGAAGCGGACAACAATAGAACTCTAAAGATAAAAGAAGTCCAGACATTTGTATACCTGGGCACCACGATAACAAGGAGGCCAGGTAGTACCGACGAAATAAGAGCTAGGATAACTGCAGGTAGTAGAAGTATAGCCGCACTACATGGTGTCTTATCGAAGAAGATGATGTCCAGAGCAGTGAAAACCAGGATATACAAAACAATAGTGAGACCGGTGGTGACATACGCGTGTGAAGTGTGGACATTGAAGAAACAGGATGTGATGATGTTGGGAGTATGGGAGAGGAATTAAGAGATCTGTATGGAGAACCTGACATAGTGACGATAGTGAGAGCACAGAGACTTAGATGGCTTGGACATGTGATAAGAATGGGGGAAGAGAGAGTGACATCGAAGGTGTGGAAAAGCCAAATAGACGGACGAGGAAGAAGAGGAAGACCACTACTCGAATAGAAGGGAGATGTGTATGAAGACATACAGCATCTACATATAACAAATTGGATGGAAAAGACAAGAAATCGACAAGAATGGAGGAAAGTAGTGAACGAAGCTACGGGCCTTCAAGGTCTTTAAAGCTGTTAATTATTATTTTATTATTATAATTATAACAATAATTTAAAACTTTTGAGAAACACACATTCAAGTTGAATATATTGCGTAAATATCTAAAATGCCACTAACTAGGCAACCCCTCACATGTGAGCCCATAAAAAAGAAATCTTTGACATTAATTGTTTTACTATCTCAAGAGGACATGAACAAAATAAGTACCTAATGAATAATTAAGACAACTCTGACAATTACCCCAGTGTTAATTTTCATAAAAACTACGGGAAAATAAAAAGTACGCGTCGATGGTATAAAAATCAAGTTTAAATCTATAAAATCAATTATGAAAACACGATTGTAACTGAGTTCTAGAAAAATCATGTCACACAAAAGTGTAATAAAAAATTGTATAAAAAAGCCCGAGTTCAAATGAAAAAAACAGTCTATCTGGGGAACACCCAGTGACTTGTATCGTGAAGACCTTCGTGTAAATTTAGATTTTTAAATTTTTTTAAATTCTAAAGTGTTCAAATAATTTTCTTTTTTTTTATTGAAACTTGTGTGTGCTTCTCTCCAACTAAAGGTAATAACCAAATTTATGCAATTGAAATTATCTTTCGGAAACGTCAGTTAATCATCACCACGATTTTAACTTTTTCCTATTGACTATTGCAAAAAGAGGACACTTTTCTAAGCATACTATAACAAAAATTTTGTAGGATTAGATATTACTTTTTGAAAAAATTGAATTTAAAAATAAAACTAGATAGGGAAATGTTCTCTTTAACAAAAATTTGCGATAGGCCGTGGTTGAGTTTGTAGATACAACCGCCTCAAGGAACAAGTCACCAAAGAAGTCAAGGTGCATCACGATCAGGAATGGGCAAACAAGATCAAATCGCTCAACTTCGACGATCAATCTACCTGGAAAATGGCCAATGTCTTCATATGAGCTAAAAATCGCCAAACGCCCGCCATCACCCGCCTCGACGATACGCAAGCCAAAAACGACCAAGAAAAGACTGACACCTTTTGCCGACAGCTTAGAAACCCAGTGTAGCCCACTCAACGAGCGCCTTTATCACGACCATATCGCAATGGTTGATGATTTCATTGCGAGAATCCTCCCAATTAAAGGCCCCACACTGATCGACTCTGCCTTCACAACAGAAGTCACCCAGATCATCCAATCCCTAAAGAATAGGAAGACCACCCGGACCCGATGCATTCACAAATCGATCCCTCAAGGCAATCCCGCGCAAGGAAGTCGCAGCGCTCACCGGCATTATCAACGCCTTGCCCCGACTCTGCCACTTCCCACAGAAATGGAAAACTGCCGACGTAGTGGTTATTCTCAAGGCAGGACAAGACTCCCGGAAGCTTCAAAGCTACCGCCTCATCGACCTCCTCTCCTTGCTAAGGAAAGTCGCAGAAAAAGGCATCTCCACTCGGATCAAGCAAGCCATCTTTGATAACAATATTCTGCAAGACGAGCAGTTCGGTTTCAGACTAGGACACAGCACGGTCCAGCAAATTTTCCGCCTGGTCGAACACATCACCCTTGGCTTCAACAAGAAAAGGTTTACCGCACTTGTTCTACTCGACGTGTCGAAGGCTTTCGACAAAGTGTGGTACCGAGATCTTCTCTACAAGATGTTCAACGCCAATATCCAGCCACAACTCGTGAAACTGGTGGCGTCATACCTAGAAAATCGCAAATTTAAGATCAAATTCGAAGGTACCCGATCAACCGAGCACTTCATCATCGCCGGAGTACCACAAGGGTTCATTCTCGCATCGACCCTCTTCAACATTTTCATGAGCGACATGCCAGCTCCAACCGACCGAAGGACGAAGATCTCGCTTTATGCGGATGACACGGCCGTTTACACCTCTTCTAGAAGTCGCCACCGATCGCTTACAAGAAACCATCAACGAGCTTGAAGATTGGTTCGAAACGTGGCGCATCGGGGTAAATTTATCAAAAAGCACCGCGACGATGTTCAAGAAACGACAAAGGAAAGCCCCACCTCGAACAAACATCTTCATGTTTGAACGACCAATCCCATGGACTAATTCTTCAAAGTACTTGGGAGTCACATTGGATTACCGACTACTGTCGAAAGATCACATTGACACCGTCTCAAACCGGAGAAGAGCCGTCTTCTCAAAGCTCTACCCGCTCCTAGCCTCAAACAGCGAGGTGTCTCTCGCAAACAAGTTGCGCATCTTCAAAGCCATTATCCGACCGACCATGACCTACGCCGCGCTTGTGTGGAGAACGGCAGCCCGAACCCACCTAAAGAAGTTCTAAGTAGTCCAAAACAAATGCATTTGTCACGCATTCTCCAGTTCATACTACGTCACAAACCGACTCCACGCCGAAGCAAAAATAGACATTATCGACGTCCACATCAAGAATCAGGCAGAAAAATTGTTTAAGACCGCGAGCTTCTCGGACAACCCTCTTATCTCGCAGCTAGGACAATACCAACCCGGCCAATACAAATCTCGGACACAGCCGGCCAAAGGCCATCCTCATTCGCCCGTCAACCGGGGTTTAAGTAATATTAATCTTTTTGCATGATTATTTTAGGTTTCCACCAAGCACAAGGTTCATCAAACACCCGGCTGCCAAAAAACCACGCAAAGACGCCCGGAATTACATCAAATCGCTCGCCTTGCCCCATCGATACCAAGAGACCAAGTTCATCAAACACTCGGCACCCCAAACCACGGAGCGCAGACGCACATCGCACCACCGCCCTTTTGAACACGTAGTTACGCTTTTGGGAAAGTTCTTTAAAACACCTAGAATCCCGCAAAACACGGAAAAAATATCCCTATAAACCAAAAATCCAGCCCGATCATGCTTATCGCTTCAAATGAAGAATCACACTTCAGTAAATCCCAACGCTCACCGCCCACATCAGACGAAGGAGATATACGGATCATCGGGGAACTCCATAACGCCAAGAAGTTCATCATCATCATCAATTGCTAATTTAGCGGCAAAAAAGCAGCTGAAATTGCGCTGCATCACTGTTGAAAATGCTTAATCAGCTGATATTCACACACAGCACAATTTGAGCTGGTATTTTGGTATTTTCTAAGTATTTTCATTTCGCCGATTTCTTTCATTATGTTACTTCTACTAAGTCGGTCAAAAGCTTGTCTGAAATCGACAAATATAATCTCAATTCGTATGTTCCACCTTCCAGGTGGAAAAACTTGTTGGTAAGTCGCCTATCTTCTTGTTTACATATTCTTGTAATCTTGAATGTATCATTTTTGATAAGGTCTTGTATGAGTATTTCAATAGTGATATTTCTTTGTAGTTTTTGCATTTCTTCAAGTCACCTTTTGGAGTATTGGAATGATCTTTGCTACAAATCATTCTGTTGGCATTATCTCATTTCTCCATACTAATACCATCATTAGTTTGTACATTGTCAGTCATCTTCCTTCAATTCATTTTTGTTTCTTTTGCTTGCACATTTTGACAGTATTTCTACTCTTTTCTTTGTATATCTCTTTATCTTCTGGTTGTTGTGATCTTATTCATTTTATTCTAGCTTCTCTTTTTATCTCTATCATACATTCACATACTTTATCAACCCCCTTGTTTTTTGTACTTTTATTTATTCGTCCAATTGTGTTTTCACCTGCTTTCAGTATGTTTTCTTTCACATTGTTCCATTTTTCATCTACGTTCTCGTTTTGTTGTTTAGTCATCATTTCTTCTTGAGCATATTGAGCATATTTTCTTTGCATTTCTTGTTTATTTTGCTTTTCTACTGCCAATTTGTTGTGTTTTTTGTTTTTCTGTTTGTGTTTTCCTGAATCTTACCCATTTTCACTTCCATTATGACTATATTGTGGTCTGTATTTTTTACTTTAAAGGTTTTTTTCTTTGCTACTAATATATGATTTCCTCTGTCACGATTGACGATACTCCCGAGATTTATCTCCAAAAGAAATAAATTTAAGTGGAGACTGTTTTTTAGAAGTGGAAGTAGAGAGTTTTAGCAACATAGAAAATTACATTCCCGAGTTAAGCGATACAGCATGTGATGGTTTAAAAAATTTAACTGATTTTATTTGTAAGAAAGTTAAAGAACTTACTTCATTTATAACTATAGTAATTCGACTGGTGGTTCTTTTACTTAGATTGTCCACTTAAGTGAAAGAGGGCTTTAAAAGTCAAACCAACATTTTATGACGGAAATTAAAAAATTGGAAGCCATTTTTGATTCGGTTAACAAACCAGACTTTTTAATTTCGAAGCATTATATAAAAAATTTATTTGATAGAAGCTTAGAAGTAGATTGTAGTGATTTATAGTATATCCAAGATATCAATAATATAGTCTCGTGTTTCGAAAACCATAAAAAACGTTAATTATTTATGTTGTAAATTATTTTAAAGTTTAAATTTGTTTTATTATTTATTTGTATCATATTGTGTAAAATAGTTAAATTATTTGCTGTGCAAATAAGGTGGGAACGTAAAAGTAGAAAGAGAAAGTTGGTTTGAAGGTAGATGCAAGAGGGCCTTGCGGCAAGCAAGGCGATGGGAGTGTTATTTCCCTGCAACGTTAATTTTAATGATAAATTTAAATTTTGATGGTAAAAATAATAAAAGTGAATTTAATTTTAATAAGTTTCTTTTTGGTTAATTAATAAAGTATAGTGCAAATAAAATAATAAATCTGGAAGTTAAAAAATTTGTGATAATTTTGCTCGATGCATTAAAATAAATTAGCAGCAAATTAGTTAGATCGACGCCGGCAGATGTGAAACCCATGTGCGCTTGCAAGGCGACACACTACAAGGTAAAAGTTGGTAAAAATAATTGTTGAAGAGTCTCTTGTTAATTAATAATGAATGAAGTCGAGCAAAGGAGTATTTTTGGATTGAATAAATTTTTATAAATTTGTATAGCTCGGGTCATCTCAATAGATGGCGCGTTGTTCGCAAAGTCTATTTTACACCGGGAAACTTCAGATAATGTAAATAGCACTTAATCTTGTAGTAATTGACGTGTATTTCACCCGGGCTGTATTTTGTTTACTTTTTTCAAATTAAATTTGTTTTTCAAAATTATTAAAATCAATCTAATTTGATTTCAATGCAAAACTTTCTTCAAGGGATCGAAGTTTTGGTTTTACCGTTATCCAAATCGCCTGCTTATCTATCTGGCCACACGCTCGCAGTTACAAATAATTTTAATTTCCAATTTTAAACACAAATCGAATGTCTTACTCGAAATACTCGTTCTGTAAATCCATCAACCAGATCGAAACTATTATCGCTCAGTAGCCACTCAATAAAAATTTTATCCAAACTCCAAATTTCAAAAATATGCTTCCAAAAACAACGCAATAATTCAATCGTATCAAATCACTTTATTCAATCAAAATAATTACTCACAATTTCAAAAATATCAAAAACTCAGCGTAACAAAATCAAATTTCAGCGGGCATGCAAAACTCGCACCCGCTGTCCACCATGGTCGGCACAAAAAGCCTCGATAAAACCTCACTTCTACCAACTTTAATTTCCAAAGTTTTACCTCCCAAAATTCAAATTCAAATATTTCTTAAATTTAATATCAAAATTAATGACAAATTAACAGGGTAGGTAAAACTTTGGTTCGAAACATGACATGAATTAAATATTTGGTAAGATAATTCCGCGAATAAACGATAATGATATTGATTATGGAGGTATTAACATTTATAAATTAAAAACAATACGTATATTATTTAATGTCATATTAATTAATTTTGATTTGCTTTTGCTGTCATGGCAAAGATAATATCCGCAAAATTTATCTACTTGCAAATTTGTTTCTTCATATGTACAATTTTTAGCCGCTAGCAAACTGTCAAGTTTGACATTTTTTATGCATTGTTTTATGTATGTGTGGAATTATCACCACAAAAAAGCGAAATGTTATGACCAAGTAACTACGTTTATTCGATATTACATTTAACTCTGTCCACATCTATCTTATTTATTATTTTGCCCGGTTTAGTTTAGGTAACATATTGTTACGAAAGAACGTCTAATTATATTTGATGACTAATGTATGACGTCATGTGTGATGAGTCATATATGATAACGGCATTAGTCATTCAAATATAGATGAATGTACGCTCTAGAAAATGCGTGGAAGCACCTGGAAATTCCTGGATGGTTATGGAATATTCTGGAAGGCTGCATTTAAGTATAAATGCAGCGCGATTTCCTGTCACAAATCAATTCCAGTTTGAACGCGCGACTGTTAACCTAAATGAAGTGAACATAAATACAGTGAAGTGATAACGTTATACCGAGTGTTTAAATAAATATAGACCTAGTGTTAAATATAAATTATAGTGTAATTAGTGTTAGTGTTAATATTAGTTTAGTAATTGTTATTCATCGTATCTGTAAATAGTTGTATTAGCCCTTTTAAAATAAATAAACGTTTTTAATTTGCGTTACAATATTGTAATGCCCTATCTGCCTCACGTTGCGGCGTCAATAAATGTAATGTATTCGAGCTTGTCAATCTTATAATTTTTTTCTTTATTCATAAATTAATCCAAATTACTGAGCATTCATTTTTTTTGTAGCGATGGACTCTTCAAAATTTTTAAAATTATAAATTTATAAATTTTATGCTCATTTTTGTTTGTTTGCGTGTGTGGTATTAGAGCCCACCTGGCATCCCAGCTATCCTCACAAATTCGTTGCTAGGCAGTTCTTTTGCATCGACTAAAATTTCACTTTCTTCCAATTTCCAATTTTTTTGCACATTACTTTATTTTTTTATTAATTAAAATAAACAAAACTCAAACTAACTTAATTTATTTATAAAAAAATAAAAGCAATTTTCAATTATCGGGTATGGCGTTTCATCCGCCAGGCACCACGGCCTTCGCCTAATTGTTCTTGCATCGACCTGCTGGTTCCACTCCTACTCTCTACTTCCCCTACCTTTACTTACACAGCAAAACTTTACAAACTAATTTTATACAATGTACAATGTTTTAAATAAATAATTATGAAACACACTCAAACTTTAAAATAATTTTACAAAATAATAATATTAATGTTTTTATTTTATTTCGAAACACGACAATATTGTGGTGAACAAGAGGATTCGCACCTACCCTGTACACATTTTAATGAAAATTTTGTTTTTAAATAATTTTAAGTTGTAAGACTGTAGAAGTTAGACAGGTAGGGGCGAACCGACGAGGAGATTAGTCTTTTGCCGGCAGGTCGCCGCGAGAGAAAGACAGCGGTCCGACTTTTGGCTCGTTAATTTTTGACTCGAGTGAGTTATTTTCGAGATTTGTCCTATTTTTGAGATTTTTGATATTAGCTTAAATTGTGAATTATATTTGTGAGTACTGAATTTTTGATTTGAATAAATGAATTTCGATGCGAATGCATTAATTGCGTAATTTTTGAATAATAATTTTTGATAATTGGAATTGGATATTTTTGATGCGTTGCTACCAAGCGGTAGTTGATTTGAATTAGTAGTTTGGATAGATTTGATGGTTTTGATTGCTTTGGAAGTAAAGATTAAGATTATAAAATTTGAAATTATTTAAAATTAAAATTGGTTTGAAATTCGAAGAATTAGCATTTGCATTTGTACGAGCGAAGGCCAGATAGAGATAAGCCGACGTTTTGGATACGCATTAAAAGTTAGAAGTACGAGCCCGGTAGAATTGAACATTAAATTAAATTTAAAATTATTTACGATTTATTAATTAATTTTTGAAGAAGATTTATTTTGGAGAATATTGAAAGTTTTTGGATTGGCCAGTATTATTTTAAATTGGATTTTGGATTTTTGATAAATTATTTGATTGGATTAAAAGAAGTGTTATTATTTACTTACATTTGTTTGGATTTGAAGACGATTTATTTTATTTTTAATTTTTGATAAGAACCGAAGAATCTCATCTCCCATCTATTTTTAGGCGCCCAGAACGTGGAGCAAAATAATTGTTTAGAAAATTACATCTAAATTGTCGTCCATACGTGGAGTTCGATTTGAGCATTACATTTAAATTGCATTACTAATTGGTAATTTTTTGGAATTTTGAACCCACCCTGAGAAGTCTTAGCGAACCGACTTGGAGGCCGTAGAGATTGATGATTATTTTACCGTTTGCCACGCACACAAAAATATCATTACAATATATAACACTTAGCTCGCAAAAATTTCGCTATTTTAAAACCGTCTAACTTCAAAGCAATTTCATTGGTTAACATTTAGAGATCGTCGTCTTAGTACACATTTCAATATTTTTCTTTAAAAATAAAGTACTATAGTATACTATAGTTAAAAAGTTGTTTTTTAAATGTGGAATGTATTTTAGACTTAGGGAATTAAACAAAGCTCTTTTCGATAAAACAAAATCAAAAAAAAAGAAGGATGAAACAAATTGTAACTTGAATTAATAAATTTTGAAGCATTAATTTAAGTATAGTACATAATTTTCATTTTATCTTTTCCCGATGGAGGTCCCAAGAAGTGTTAAGTCGTTTATTAGAACAGTAAAAAATCAATTAAAATTTGATCGTTCTAAATTTTTATATTATCAAATAATTTTAATTTATAAATTGTTTATTGATGCACGATACTGAATTACTCGCAAACTCCGCTTCGTGTGACGTCACATGCGCAGAAAATGCTAAAATAAGAATCGTGCGGTTGTCATATCTTACCAGTAATAACGCCAGCATAAAATCTATGCCGGGGCGGAGTAAAATTAACAACTTGGTACGGGAGCAAAGGAGGGGACGCAGACCCAAGCGCCGCAGGCGATTTATTTGTCAAATTTAAGATCAACAGCTCGTTTAAATGTTTTTCGGCTATTTTATTTCGTTCTATACTCTACAATGAATTTAAAATTTTGTAACAGGAAGAATACATGTACCGACAAGTATACGCAGTAATAAATTTTATAATGTTAAAACTATTAGGGCATAAACAGTGGCGTAACTATAGGGTGGCAGTGCTGGCAAAACGCCACGGGCCTCACAAGAGAGACCACAAATTCAGAAGTAACCTAACATTTTTAACAAAATTTAGTAAAAATTATAATTTTTAGGTTACTGTCAGTTAACCTTTACCAGGAGCTTCAAAATTTCAACTGCAATGTAACGTTACAATAGTCGTTACGTTAAAGTTGCAAATTATTAGGCTGGTCTAATAATTACGACGCACTCGGTAGAGGTTGTAATCAACCAAGCGCTCGACTATGATAAGAGAACGAACCTGGTGCGACTTTTTAATAAAAGACAAATTATTAGTAATAATTGGGAGTTAACGACTAAAATTTGGAAAAATTTAGATTGAAAACACGTAGATGTATCAATTTTTTGGATGAAATTAATATTGAAAGTCTGGTTGGAGACAAGAATAATTATTGTCGTAATTAAAGGAAGAAAATATGCAAGGTCAGGAATAATCAGCAGATAAACTATTTAACAAAGTACTACGTTGGGTTTTAAATCTAAATTGGTGGATATACTACAATCGTCGTATCCGGACAGTAGCACCTGGATGGAACTACCGAATTTTTACCATTTGGATTGACCACTTATTTTTGTAGATAGATAATTACTGCAGCTGATTAAACCTTAGTTTTATGCAATCAGATTTTTGATTTGTCCGATCGTCTACTTGTTTTCGGTTGGTAAACTTAGTTAGCTTGAGTTGGACAATTTGTGGTTTGTGGATTACTTGTGTGGATAGCATTTATCTGTTTTAGTAGTTTCTATTTCATTGACACAGATCCGGATCCAGAAAAGAGCTCTTGGAAGGAAGTCGGACCAATTAACATATTTGTGTCTCTGCGATTACTAAATAGCAGGTTAGAAAGGAGCAGGACTGGGTAAGTGCTGTTCATTTAGTATTTTACAATCATTTTTTGTCTAACGACACATCAAGCCTTGCACCGAACTAGTTGATTAGCTTTGGATGAGTGGATGTTGATGGCACTCCATCTATTTGGTTGCAGGCAACCATCAGTCAATCAGCAGTAGATTGCTTTTTTTACACGCCTTCAGCGTTTACTGTTTGGGACCTAGAGTCCAGGATTTATTGTATGACTATTGTACATCTGTGTTTTGCGTAGCTAAATCTATCATCTCATCTATAATATTGAATAAATCCCCTATACTCTGTTTGTTGAGTTTTATTTCAATATTTGGCGCCCTCAGAGCATTTCATTTCGAAGTTGATAGTATCGCCATTTTCACCATTTGTGATAACCCAATACTAGAAACAATCTACCAAAGAACCTGCGATTGGTGGACACACCTACAAATCGCTTGAAGAACTGTGGGTTGAATCCCAATAGCTGACCAACCGTATAATAACAACTACGGTTAACTAAGTGGCATCTTGTTAGCGCTCACTTTAGGCTACAACTATAAGAAAGGGCAATGTTCTGAGTATATTAACACAGAAATTTTGAAGGATTATGCATTAGTTTTCGAAAAAACTGCATTTTAAAGTTATTAAAAGCAGGTAATTGTAACCCGATACGCCCCGATGCCTTGAGTCGCGCCACTGTAAACTCGTACGTTGAGTCCCTGTTCAGATTTTTGTTGACGGTACGTGTGCTTGGATATACCCTTAATGTTGTCAGTCGCGGTCGACACCCGGACGAGTTCTATGGCTTCGAGTTCCACCCTTGGCGAGTTCTGTCATTCTTTAGGGATATTTTTAAATTGCCTTACACAAGATCGGCTAATCATGCAGCCGTGTTAAAAGGTGTATCTAAAATACATGTAAATTTTACATTTTTAAAATCGATTTTTTTCGAAAACTTTTGCATAATCCTTGAAAATTTTTGTTTTTATATGCTTAGAAAAGTGTCCTCTTTCCTATAGCGCAGTTAATATTTTGAAATTCGTGATGAGGAAATTCTGACAGTTCCCTAAAATTTTTAGCGCCAATATCAGAAAAAAACATTTTTGTCAAGAAAATATTTTCAAATAAAATATTTTTAAATTTGAAAGTATTATACTGTTGAGTAACTTCTTAAGTGATTTATTAAAATTCAATTACAACGTGACGATTTTTACCGGGGGGGGGGGGGTCCTATCGAATGAATTTTCCACGAGTCTCAGATGGTATAGTTACGCCACTGGGCATAAATGCAACTGAGTTTCAGGCAGCACCAGCAAAGAAGAGTGACTATTAAATAATCTGATTAAATGCTATTGAAATTTAGTTTGTTGAAAGGAATGAGAATCGCAAGTCCAATATTATTAGCAGTCGTGTTGCAAAACTGATTTTGTAGTTTTCAGCTTTAACGAATGGGATAATCGATACCACATTGTAATCTAATAAAATGTAATAGTAGCCAACGTATCTTAACGATTCTGTTAATTTTTTTAAATAAAAAAAATTGGTTTTCTATTTTAAAAAATCAAATTTATTATCGTGAGCGCTTGAAAATTTCCTAATATGTTTAGTGAATTCTTACCAGGTCGAACGCTTTTTCAATCGAGGCGCCCTGTCTGCCACCCCCGTAGCGTCGACACTGTATCTTACCAGTTATTGTATCATGGTGCCAACCCAACTATTCTAGCATCGCATCGTTTATATTAATTTTTTAATTTTCTGCAACTTATAATCTTTTGCTTTTGTAAAGCTGTGGTATAATAAACATAAAGTGCAAGTTCGCGTTAGGTGCTATTTGCGAAAATGGAGCTCATAACAAATACGGCTTGTTTACTGTGCAAACAACAAACTACAGTGTTGAAGTTGGATAATGTGAAAACTTATCTGGATAAATTATGGGATACATTTTTTGATAGGAGTAATATTTCTAAAGACAAGGTAAATACAGAAAAATTTTTTTATTGCTAATTTATTTAAAGGTTTTGCGTTGTAAGGTATGTGTGCTTACCTTCGAGGTTATGTTGTCAATTTCTCTAATTTTACCGCCAATGAAGTAAGGCTTGAAGATAAAATGATTTAGGTGCTTGAAGCTAGCCCTTAATCGCTATCTCGCGGTCACTTTTAGTACCTTTAAGTTACATCACTCCTAGTATATTGACAAATAGTAGTAGTCGAAAGTTGTCTTGTTTTATTTTTATAATGAAAATAAAAAAGTTAGCGGTCACTGTGACCGCACGTTAGTGTTACTGTAATTTATGTTTCTCGTAAACGTCACATTATTAATAATAATAATATAATAATATAATAGCACTACAGGCCTTGTAGGCCCATGGCTTAAACGTCACATTTAAAGATTATAAACCAGTAGAGGCCAACCTTTTTTTGGTGTTACTTTTCAGAAACTAAATTTTGAACATTTTGGTTCAAGTTGAGTAACGTTAATTCTTAATATGAAATGAAGGTGATCATCTGAAACCGAGCGCGAGATAGTGGTTTGGTTTTTTAAAAGTAGAAAATGTTTGTGTATCCTTCCAAAATTAAATGAAAAACTTTTTATCTTTGTTTTTTGTGCCATAAAGCAATACGTTTGCAGTGCATTGCGAAATTGTCTACGAATTGCAAACAAAAACTGTGATTTTTGCGATCTAGTTGTTTTTTTTTATTTTTTGTATTTTAATTATAATTATTCAAGTATGTACTTCAAAAAGTTACAATTTAGTTTGCTTAAAAACATGTTTTAGATTAAGAAAAAAGATTAAATTTAAGTTAATATTATTAATAAAATTAATAGAATTTTAAAATTAATTACTTTTTAATTTTTTCTGGCTTAATAGAATATATCAAATAAAACATCTGTTGCAAAAAAAGCCAAAAGTTAAGTTGTACGTGAGTTAACGACAGATATTGCTATGCCCCTAACTTTGCAAATTTATGTATTTTCACCCTCTTATGAAAATAGTTGAGATTACACAGATTTTTACTTAGCAAGACACTCTTAAGTAATATCAAATTGTAAATTAAAATGCTTTTTCTTTTACCTTGCATATGGTATTGGATATATGGCTTCACGTGCGCGCTCGCTTCGCATATGGTATTCCAGCTGGCTTCAGTACGCCTGGTTACACAAACAATCACAATTAAATCATATTGCGGGAATGATGTTCGTCCGCCCGTCTATTCGACGTGAAGGCCTGAGCCCAAGTCTGTCTATTCAAGCCCCACTTTCTTCTACTTTTTTGTTCTTTCCACTTTTATTTACAGCTAAAACCTTATCTACATTATATTTTTAGAATAAATAATTTAATAATTTATAACAACAAAATTAAAACTTCAAAATAATTTTACAAAATAAATGAATTAATGGTTCTGGTTTTCGAAACACGACATTTTACTCTCTTAATTTTTTGTTGTAAACGCAAAGTGTTTGCAATTAAAAATTACGAAGTTGTGCTTCGACAAATAAAATTTTTAAATACTTTCTAAAATAAATAATAATTACACAAATAAAATCAAAATTTCTTATTATCAAATCAGATAATCAAAATCAAAATAAAATTCCTTTTGTTGTTAAATAAATGTTTTTCAAAATTAAAACTCAAACCTTCCAATTAAATCAAAATAATGTTCAAATAATCTCTTAAAAATAAAATTCATTAAATCAAAATTTTCAATTAAATAAATTAATCATCAAATGTTTTTCATATCAAAATGAAGTTAAATAAAATTTTATAAAATTAAATTATTCAGGTATTCAAATCATCATCAAATCAAATTAAAATCATAATTAATTATCACATCAAATTTTCACATAAATAATTCACTTCAATAAAAAATTTTTATAAATAACAAATCATTATAATTTTTACACCATTTCTGAGTTTTCATTCTGTTTTGCTTTCTTCTCCGATATTTCCACAGCATGAATTTTCTTCTGGGAGTTCAAAACTCCTGCTCTAACTTCAACCACCCCCTACTTTTCAACATCTTCACACTCCTCACCGATCTATTGTTCTTTGTCCTTCTTGATTGTGTTAAAATTTTCTTTGTTTTCTTTTTTTCCATTTTTGTAACTTTGGTTTGTACAATTTCAACATTTTTCTTCATTTTTTTCTCTAGTGGTCTAATTCCAAAATTTTCTTTTTGTTCAATTTTTAATTTTCTAATTGTAACCGCTAATTTTTCATCTTTTAATATCCATATTTTTCCTTTTTTTTTCTTAATCTCATTTCCGTTCTTAATGCAGCGTTTTAAAACTTTCCTCATTTTCAATAATTTTTGTGGAGCAAACATTTTAACAATTTTAAATTTTTCTTTCTTAGCCATTATTTTATTAATTTTCTTTTTTATCACCTTCTTCTTCTTTATCATCACTTTTTCATTATTTGTGTTGTCTCCACTGTCTATCTTTGAATTTAATTTTTTTTCGTTACCCGCATTAAGTTCCGGTACTACATCTTTTTGTAAATCTTGGTCATCATTTCTCATGTTTCTTAGATCTTGTATTATTTTATTTTTTATTCTCCTGTTATCTTTCCTTATTTCTTCAAAATGTTTGTCCATTCTTTCATACCTTTCTTTCATGTTTTTGTTCATTTCATTCAACATTTGCATCATTTTATTCATGCTTGACATTTTAGCTTCTTTCATTTTTATACGTTTTTGTTTTTATTTTCCTTTACAAGTTAATTTTTAATAATCTCAGGGTCTAATGTGCGTTCCAATTTTTGAGCCTCTCGTTCGGGATGCCAATTAATGAGATGCAATTTTTGTGCTTCCCACCTTTATTTATACAGCAAATAATTTAACCATTCTTTACAATATGATACAAATAAATACTAAACAAATTTAAACTTTAAGATTATTTACAAAATAAACGAAATTAATGTTGTTATGGTTTTCGAAACACAACAATATAAAGCCTGGTCACTGCGACCGTACAGTAGTTACAATGTGGTTGTATATTACGGTTTAATATACAAATAATTATTCAAATAATAATATATAATCCTTACTTAAACTACTTAAACTATAAACCATTATTAGTATGGAATTTTCTATTTTCTAAATCAGGTACCTACTACCTAAATAGCTACCACAATATGTAGTGACCGACCGAAAGTTCGGTTTCGACCAGTTTCGGCAAAAAATGCTGGTTTCGGCCAATATTTGACCGAAACTTTCGGTTTTCGGTCGTATTGAGTACTGCCACTTGCTACGCCTCTGGATAAGATTTAAATTTAAATTTGACGCTTGAAAACCTGGGTTTACCAGTGATACCAACTCATATACTTAAATTAAGTAAAATATGCACAACCAGCTATGAAAATTACAATCTGTTGATGAATGGTCAAAGTAATTTACTTTTAATTTAATTGGTGAAAAATCTTTTCTTAGCTTTTTGTTTCTTGACTTTTTAATTATGAATATTAGAGCTACCAAATTAACTAAATTCATTAATTTAATTCGCAAAATTGTTGTAAAATTAAAACCTAATAAATGTTAGTTTAAAATATTCAAAATGATAAGAATTTTACTGGAGGGGGGGGGGTTATATATTTAAATTTGGCTGAGGTGCAAAATAGCTTGCTAAAACTTATGTTTCGGTTACGGTTTTGGCCTAAACTAGAAGAGAAACCGAATATTCGCTTTCGGCTAAAAATCGTATTTCGGTCGAACATTAATAATTTTCTTAATGTGGAAATAGATGGAGTTCTTGGGATTGTGGACAAAATAAAACTACCAAGAACTCCATCTACTTCCACATTATTTTTTTAGACAAAGAACTTCATTTTTCAATTTTCTTAATTTTCATGAAGTACCTACATACCTGATTTTAAACAAGAAAGATGAATTTTTCTAAATGAAAAATTTGCATGATAATAAGAATTCTTATTGTTTAGATTGATATTACTTATTTATCATTTGAATTTTACACTAATTTAATTATCAGGTTTGTTAATTGTGCAAAAGAACCTTAAATTTATTACAAAGAAATTAATTACGGCCTAACGATATCCATATTGCGTCACAAATTGTTTTCAGTTGATTTCCTACCAGATTTCATTTTTATTTAATCGGAATAACGTGTAAATGAGACGCTATCGGGATTTGTCATTCAAACCACCCCACGATTTGAACTTTTTCCTATTGATTTTAGGTAAGACGAGACGACTATAAGCAGCTTGCAATTCGGCAGCGTGCATTCGGATTGCGACTAAAGAGTTATTATCGATCTGTCGTGCACCAAATTTGATGGATGGTGAATTACTACGCTTCTTCGAAGGTTAGAGCCCCAAAAATTATTACCATTTTCGAAAAAAAAAAAATGCAAAATTAAATTTTTTTAATTTTTGGGGAGGATCAGAGATTGGGGTAGTTGCGCTATCAAATTCGACCCTACACACCCTCCGCTTCGGTCCCCTACGATCCGTATTATTTAAAAATATCCCTCTAGATGATAAAACTCACCAATGGTGGAACTCGAAGACCAAGAACTCGTCCGGGTGTCGACCGCAACTGCATAGCGTAACGAAATGGCAATGCAAAGCATTTAGCGCCGTAGGCGCTTTAATATTCTTCATCTGGTGTGTGAATAACTGGCGTTGAAGATTTAAGATCAAAATATACACTGACGCGGGTTTGACCGCGTCGATCTGAATGGCAATTATAAGGGGAATTAAAAAATTTTGAACTTTGAGGAAGTTGAACCGAAGTTTGCCAAGTGTGTTTCGAAAAGTATCAAAAGGAGGTTTTTTGTGGGCTATTTGAACTTCAAAAGGTATACGCGTTTGTATCGTGGGTGGACTGTTTCGGACGTCTCGTGGGTCGTGCAGGGATGACCAAAAAAAGGATTGAAAATGGATGTTCTTGAATCGGGAAAGAGCAGCTGCGTAATTTGAAACACGATTGTCAATCGAGTTTAGAACATCGCCGCTAAAGTTTTCCGTGCCAGGAAATTCCAGAATCTTGGTGCTTCATCGGTGGTAGTGATTAAATAACAGATGGGAGGGATAAAGAAAGTAAAACAAAATAAATTAAAATAAGTTGGAGGGTGTGAACTTGATCGGTCGGTTGACTTAGATCAGGAATGAAATAAACATCTGCCTACATCCGTGCATCTGCCGAGTTCTCGGCGTGTAAATCGAACAAGAAAGGTCACGCGATAAGATAAGAGAATGGCATCCGACTTCCGCAGCTGCATGTTGATTAGGTCAGGGAGCTTGCGATTATTATTTGAATTCTTAAATGGAAATTATTGCGTGTTGATAATGACGTAGCGCGGTTAGGAAACGATATTTGCAGCTGCAATTTATGTAGGCCAGCGCGTTATCTTCGAGTTGCGATTCGATAGTAGTGTTTATTATTATTTTATTTACTCGAAATAACTCGGTCACCCGTTTTTAAATTGCAGTTGTTTGACCTTATTTGGGGAAGGTAAGGGTTTCGAAGTTGATGGTGATGTTTTCTTTTTGATGTCGGTGGCTTCGCACCTGATGGTTTAAAGTTGGAAAGAAAGTGAAATTGTATCATTCTGAAACTTGTAACGCAATTTCGAAGTTTATCGATAATATTGACGTAGCGAAAATCACCTGCAAAATGGCTTTCCTAAAAATGTGCCGTGCGGAGGGTAAAAATTAATTTGATTTTTACTTACCGCGTTATCGATGTGAAGATGCTTCTCGGTCCCTCGTGGCGCCAGAAGTTGTCAGGGTTGTAGCGTCCTAGCTGGCTGATCAGGGGGTTGTTTACGTCGGCACATCTGTCTTAGAACGATTCTACAGCACAGCGGTTGAGGTCGTCCAGAAGTTCCAGCTTGGTATCCGTGTGTAGTTTTCGGTTGGTGACGTATCAGGGTGCGTCCATCGCTCTTCAAAGACAGATGTGCTGGATGGTTTATAGGTGCTTCGTCTGCGTATTTCGAGTGTATGTTCACGCTGGAGCGGCATACGTTAGGGTTGGACGGATTATGGTCTTGAAGAGCCTTAGCTTGAGTTCCGGCGTCAACTTGCTTTGTCTTCTTATCAGGGGACCCAATGTTGCCATTAGTCTCTTGCAGCGGTTCAGAAGCGTTGAGGCGTGTTTCTTCCAAGTAAGACTTTACCCATGAAATCACTTTGCCGAACATGTCCAGATCTTGCGGGGCAAGGGTTTGCCGCTGCCGCCTCACTTTTGTCCGAGTTTACCCCAAGTGCGGTAATATTTTTCCAGGTCGTCGAGGGCTTTCTGGGTCTTCCGGGCCACTGTCTTCTGGTTTAGAGATGTGGAGACGATTGTGGTGTCATCCGCGTACGAGTAGATGGAGGTCCTTATTGAGGCTGGTTTCGGATTGTCGCTCACGTAGATGTTGAAGAGAGTGGGCGATAGGAGTGAACCTTGGAGCACCCCTGCCGTGATTCGTCTCTTTGTGGACCGTATTTCCTGCAGCTTGATCCCGAAGGTCCTGTCTTTCAGGTAAGACGCCGTCAGCTGCACTAATATGAGCGGGACGTTGCACTGTAACATTTTAAAAATTAAGCCGTTATGTCATACCTTGTTAAACGGCTTGGATACGTTCAGGAACACCGCGCTGGTCGACTCGTTCGTGTTGTTAGCTAGTGTAATCGTTTCTACCAACTTTAGGATTTGCTGGGAGTGAAGGAATAGTCGGGACGAAAGCCAAACTGTTCTTCTTGGATCGTGCCGTTGTCCTCGAGTGACTTGTTGATCCTTTTTTTGTGTGTACGTTGGGAGCGAGGAAATCTTTAATAGACACTACCCAGATGTTTTGGATGTTAGTGTGGGATTCTTATCGACTAAAACCGCACTTCGTTTGGACTGGAAGGCGTGGTATTGCTAAGCATTTCTGCACGTGTAAGATGGTTGTTGGCGATTTTGCCGATTGTCGGTCTTGAGATTGTCTGTCTCGTTCTTCTTGCTTATTACAGCTCAAGATGCTGTCTAATCTATTAATCATTATTAATCAGCTATTAATCATAATCTCATATCTAGCATAGCGGGGACCAGGTTTTCTTGATCGAGTTGCTTACCAAGCGTTCTGGCTGAATCAGATTTCTGATATTCCCATTCGCTGCAGCGGAATAGTGTATGCGCGACGTCATCTTCGTCTTTGCAGTAAAAGCAAATACTATTGTCCTTCCCGATCTTGTTGAGGTAGGAGCAGAAATATGCATGCCCAGATAGCGCCCGTGTAAGGTGGAACGTCATCTCTCCGTGGTTTTTTGCAGTCCACGCAAGAATATCTGGAATGAATATCTTCGGCCCATCTGTTCTGCCAACCGATCATCATGTTTGCTCTGTTTCATATTCTTCCCATAAGTTGGGAATTGTAGTGGGCGCTTTTCTCCGCCGGCATCAGATCTATGGGGGCTAAACCGGCTAAGACCAGGACTGCGTCCTCTGATATTGTTCTATAGGCGCGGCAAACTCTTATAGCCGCTCTTTTTTGCGCGCAAGCTATGGTGAGCCTAAATTTCTCAGTTTGCATGGCATGATGTTGTACATGAACAACATAAAATGATGTTCGTACGCTAGTCTTATTGACGCCACCGCGTCTTTCGTACCTCCATAACCTTCGTGTTCTCGACAACCTTCCAGCTCTACTCTCTTTACTTTCCCCACCTTCTTTACAACTAAAACCTTATACATTGCATTTTTACAGAATTACAAAATAATTTAATAATTTATAATAACAAAATTAAAACTTCAAAATAATTTTACAAAATTAATGAATTGTTGGTTTTCAGCATTTCGAAACACGACAACATATACGTTTTAACACGGTTGCATGAGTTAATCGTGGTTGAGTTTGTCAAAACAGACCCTCCGGACGCCTTTAGCGCCCTCCGGGTCTGTATTTTTACAAATTTAAAAATATCTCTGAAGAATGACAAAACTCGCCAACGGTGGAAATCGAAACCATAGAACTCGTCCGGGTGTCGACCGCAACTGAGAAGCAGAATCATGAAATGGCTAATGGAGTGCGTCGCAGCCGAAAAACTCTTTTTTCTGATGTTAGATTACATAACTTTGGGTAATTTTGAGGGATTACTTAACCCGTATGTGGCCTGGAGTCTTGTCGCGTTGTACTACTATACTTGTGAGTATAGGTAGAACGGAAGTTGTAATTTAAATTAGGATAAAGGAAACAGTGAGTTAAAAATAAGTTAAAAATAAATAAGAAAATAAGTGAAAAGTGAATAAATTAATTTAAATAAATTAAGTTAATTAAAAGTGATTGTTAAAAATAAAATTAATACCTACTAACTAATAAAATAAAATAAAATAGAAATACATTAGAGATTGATTGTGGTCTGTCTTGGTTTGCCGGAAACCATGTTAGAGGTTTTTTACGTAGGCAGTCGTTCTACGTACATAGCTCAAAATAAATATCTTATCACCATTTATTTACTAACATTTATCAACGCTAATTCCATCTGAAAGAAAAGGATTATTATTTTTGTATTGGTGGTAAGTTTATACTTAGGTTCCTGATGAGCTGGGAAGCTTAGCTTTGTCGCTGGTGGTGATGGAGCCGATTTTGAATGCATCTTAATCTTGGGATTGTGGAACTCTGTAATGGATCGGTTAAGTACTAATACTGAATAATTTTGATACTTATTGAGTGGAGGCGAGGATGCTCCTAGGTAGTTTGTAGCGGAGGAAGTCTTCAACGTAGTATTGGCCTAGATTGGCAATGAGAGACTTCTGGGAGTCTTGGCTTTTGGCGTATAATTTCTCGGTTAACTTCCGGATGAAGTCGTTCGGGGGTTCCGTTTTTGTTTCAACTTGGATTGTTCTGTTTGACTGCAGGTAGTATGCTTTCGCTATTTTGCGCAGCGCGATGTTTTGTACTACTTGGAGTCTGTTCATCTGTCTTTCAAACGCAAAGGCCCACGCCGGGGTGCGTAGGTTAGGATTGGTTTAATTAGAGCTTTATATAACCTTATTTTGAGGTTTGTATCCAATGAGCTGCGTCTCCCGATGATTGGGTCTAGTATGGCTATAAATCTAGCGTCTATATGTTTGATCTATGTTAGGCGTTTGTTTAAGTTTACCCCGAGAAATTTGATAAATTTTACCCAGGGTATCTTCTTGTCAAAACTTGTCACGACTTCTTTGAATTCTCGGCGACGTTTGCTGAACATGACGGCTGCGCTTTTCACTGAGTTCACTTTGATGCGTCAGGTTTAGTACCAGGTCTCTATAGCGTCTAAGGATTCTTGGACTCTTCTTACTAAGACGCTGCAGCTTAGAGAGCTGGCAATGATGGCATTATCGTCTGCGTAGAGTGGTTTTTGTTCCGTTTGTCTTGGGTACGTCTCTGATGTAGATGTTAAACAGGATCGGTGACATTAGGAATCCTTGTGGCACGCCGGCCGTGATTCTTCTTTCTGAGAAGCGGATCTCTTCTATTTTAACTCTGAATTTTCTGTTCTTCAAATGGGAGTCTGTTAATTTCTCCAGCGCAGGTTGGATTTTGGTTTAAAACATTTTGAAGATGAGTCCCTTGTGCCAAACTTTATCGAACGCGTTAGAGACGTCAAGAAATATCGCAGCCGTAGATTCGTTCATATTTTAGAAGAGCGTGATCTGCTCTACTATCCGCAGTAGTTGGTGGGTGGTGGAGTGCCTAGGTCGGAATCCAAATTCGTTTTGCCTCGTTGCTTGGAACACCCGTAGCTTGCAGAACTATTTGGTCGGAGAATGTTGAATTCGATGCGCCGAACAGAATTTGCTTCGTGCACAATCTTGAAGCACCTTGCACTGTTACACAACACAATAGATCGTAGATTTGGTCTCAAGGATGGCGAGATAATCAAACACGACCTTCTCGTCGTTTTCAAAGTTGAACACTCGTTCATTCAATTGACTTCTAATGTCGGCGTTGACTTTGTTGGCTAACACTTTTATTTGACGTCTCAGGTTAAATCCCAACAGTGGACCCTTGCGCACTTGCAATTATCTTGATTATGATAATCTCAACTGACTTCCAACTGCACTTCTAAAAATGCATCCGTCGTACTTGACGAATCAACATGAAGTCCCATCGCTTCGGTGCGTTGTTAGTAACGAGCCCTGGTTACGCGGCTGTAATGCGCAAAGAATGCCCACGACGGGCGTAGGGCGCGATCGACAATTAAATTACGGGCCGCGGAAAACACTTATGCAAATAATTGTAACAATTTGATCATTTTCTATACCGAGTTATCCTCGCCCGATACGTTGTTCAGTTTCTTGATTTAGTTCACTTTTCGGTGATTTTTCAGACCGTAACTGACAGCGAACATTAAGAGTATAACAAAGCACACGTACCGTCAACAGAAAAGAGAGCGGGAAGCTTAACGTACAAGTTACCGTCGCGCGACTCATGGCACGGGGTGTATCGTATTACAAGTACCTGCTTTTAATAACTTTAAAATGCCGTTTTTCGAAAACAAATGAACGGTCCAAGAATTTTTTTTTAAATGCTCAGAAAATTGTCCTCTTTCCTATAATGTAGTTGAAATTTTGAAATTCGTAATGGAAATTAACTGACAGTAACCAAAATTTGTATTATAATTTAGATAAAAATTTGTATTTTGAGCTGAGGATTGAAAATTATCTTTTGAGTGTTAAATTGTGATGTGTTTTCATTAAAAGGTTTGTTAGGGAGCACGTTACGCCTAATTAGTGTTTTGTTTCGCACGAAGTTAAGAAATTCAATTTGCTGTTTTTGGTTATCGTAGTTCCTAAGTGCTAACAAACAATCTTCGATACATTGAGCTATTTGTTGGCTTATATGAATATGATAAAGTTCCAGCAACCCACTTTGAAAGTACTTAGTGCGTTTTTTGACTACATTTCGAGTTTAAAATTTTTGATATAATTGCTTTGTTCCCTAATCGTATAATTAGGCTCGATTAATTGTTGTAATTTAAGTTTTATGTTTTCGTAATAGCTTTCGTAAGATTCGTATTTAAATCATTTGCTAATGAAGTTTCGTTTCGCGGATTTCCAAAACGAATCAACAAGACTTCTATCATTTGACTTAATAATATTTGATGTTACTAATGCATCTCTTGCTGGCCCCTCGAGTCGGGAACAACAAATTTTGAAAAGTAATATTTTTGCTAAGCAATTTTCTTGTCCCGGAGTATTATTTTTGAACGTAGCGTTAAATTTGTTACATTGTAGTAGAAAATATGATAAATTTCGGTTACCTTTATTGTATTTTAGAATCATCTCCTTAGCAATATTTGTTTCAGATAATTTTGGATTAGACATGATGTTATTATTTAAATTTAATAAATTAATTTCAATAGAATTAGAATTCTTTGAATTTATTTCTCTTTTTAGTTGAGATCTATCGCGATTCTTACTAGTCATAAAATATTTAAAACATGTATTTTATATAAGAATTTGTAAGGGTAAAATAGTTACTTACAATATAAGTGTGATTATCAGCATTCGTGATGATGAATGTCTCGTGGAAAATTAGTAAATTTTTCTTGCGTCTATCGTAGTTGAAGTTTTCCAGTCGACGGATCTTCTGTATGGTAGCACAAGTGCGGAATTTTCACAAATTTGTTGTAGGTTTGTGGATACTCCATTAAGATTTAAAAATCAACGATAGTTTGATAGAATCGCTTGAATATCCTGTTTGCAGCGCCAATGATGATAAATAGAATGAAAATGTATTTTTTTAAAAGAGCTTATATTTCGTTTATACAACGAGAAGTTCACAAATCGAAATCTAAATGAATACTAACTTTACAACTATTCTTTTTAGAGAACAACTGGGCACGAGACATACTTGAGCTTTCATGTGATTTGGAAGTTTCATTGAAATGGTAAGGGTGTCTGGTTGTGAGACCATTTCAGTTGATATGGAATGAACACTAACATCCGCTGGATCTAAAATTGCTACGGGACAGCTTAGATAAAAGTTAACTCGGAATTAACTCAGTGTTGATGCAATCAGAGTGGTCAGAGTTAATACTGGGAATTTTGTAGATTAACTCTTCCGAGGAAGAATTTCTATTTTATGTCATTTTAATTTTAAGCCATAACATGCAATGTTACTAAATTTTTCTTATAGTAAATAATCAAATATTTACTGTTCTATTATGTACTACTTTGCTACTTTGCTTCTATTATGTACTTCTTTGTACAACTGCTACTTCCACCATCCTCAATTGGTTGGGACCCCCAATTTGGTTTTCCTCTTGATCTGATCTCTTCCACAGGTAGAAGATAAATTTTATTATTAATATTTTTAGTTTCAGGGGATGGTAGCAAACGCTAGTCTTTGCTTGATGTGTACCGCAAAAGTCTACATTTGCTGCAATTTACGGAACGATTATGATGATAAATATAATGGCAAATGTTTGCAGAAGCTTTTAAGTGCTGCCTGTTGTTTACTTTGCGACGGTAATTTGACACCTTTAATAAAGACACAAGACATGCCCAGCAGTTTACTTCAACAGATCGAACTGTTTATGAATTCAACATCTTTTCCTGAATCACATTCAAATTCCGCTCTTTGTTTGACTTGCATTCATTCGCTCAATATTTGGCATGAAGTGCGTTCAAGCATTATGAAATTGGTAAGTTATGATAAATTTTATTGTTTCTTCATTTTAAAAATGAGATTTTTTATATAGTTTTTTTAATTGATGTTCTCTTGGACTTGCAGAGACAGAATGACGAAGTTGATGAACGCAGTGGTGCTAATGAACGTACAGATTTTGATTCTAATTACAAATTGTCAATTAGACAATTAGAAATTGATAATTTATCTGATAACGAAAATCAATTAAATAGTATTCAAAAATCATTGAGTAAAATTTCTAATAACAAAATCATAAAGAATGGAAAAAAGCAAAAGCCAAAATTTAGTTTAAAGTTGAAAACTCAAGAACACGAGAAATCTAAAACTAAAAAACAAATAACAGAGAGTGAAGGTGCATCTGATACTGGAAGCACAGAAAACTCAGAGCACCAAAAACGATCAACTCGATTAGAAGCACAGATGGCAATAATTCATGATTCTTCTGATAATGAAAGTGATCATTCTCCAAGTTTAGAAAAAAATCGTAAAGTTCGAGAATCAAAAACTCGAAACAATAGAAAATCTGAGAATGGTAAAGACAAAATAAAGCTTGTGGATGATTTTTCTGGTAGTGAAAGCGCAGGCACAAAAATTACGCTGAAATCTAAAGATTCCAAAAAAAGTTCAAAGGCAGATAATGGAAAATCTGATAGTGACTGGGAGTTGGAAACAACAGTGAATGATTCATCTGACAGTGAAAGCACATCGAACTTAGCAGATAACAATCAATCATGCTGCTCAAAAACCAGAACATCACATCAGAAAAATCGAAAACGATCACGTCGTTTACGAATCAGCTTTGAGACGAAAAAAAATCGAGGCGAAGCATCCAGGACATCTGACTCATCTGATGAATTCGAATCAAAGAGTGCTAGAAGAAAACGATCGCTTAGAAAATTGCCATCTTTTCCGAAAATTGTTTTTTCTGATTCTAGTGAGAAAGAAAACATACATACCTTATCTTCCAAATCAAGGACAAGAAGTTTCTTGACAAAGACAAAGGAGTTTCAAGACGAAGCATCGAGGACACCTGACTCATCTGATGAATTCGAATCAAAGAGTAGTAGAAGGAAGCGATCGCTTAGAAAATTGCCATCTCTTCCGAAAATTGTTTTTTCTGATTCTAGTGACGAAGAAAACATACATACGGTATCTTCAAAATCAAGGACAAGGAGTGACTTGACAAAGACAAAGGAGTTTCCAAAATTAAAACTTCAAAAAAGTGAACCTCTAGACAAGGAAAATGATCGATCGATCGAGGAGACCGATAAATCTTCTATTACTATAATCTCATCAGATGATGAATCTCGGAGTACAATGAATTCATTTTTTATTGAAATTCAAACTCTGCGTTGTCGAATTTGTGATAAAATATCAAAAACATTTTATGAATGTAAAGCTCATGGTTTGTTTCATAGAAAACCTCAGAAGATGGTGATTATTGTTGTGAGAGAAAATTTAAAACAATTGCAGGAAAAATATCGTTCAGCATCAAACAACAGTGATAATGTTATCGCGAAATATATAGATATTGGTGAAAGAAGTGTTGGTGAACTTCAAGAAACCATTTCCAATGAACACTCTTCTGGTAATGGTAGTGTAAATGTTGACGATGAAGAATTGCAGTTAGTAGAAGATTCAACATCTAAATCGCACGTTTCACTTCCCAACGAAAAATCTTTGTCAACAAGTGAAGATAATAGTGATTGTGAAAATTTTCCAAATGTTGTCAATGAGAAAAAACGAAAACTTAGTATTTTGTTAAATAATTCGAGAGACAAATTTGATAATTCTTCACCGAATCCAAAACGAGTACGTTCTGCTTTGGATCACAAATCATCGTCACAAACACAACAACCTAATTCACAATTGACTGAAGATTTAACAAAAACTAAATTAAAGTACAGTAGAATCCGATTATAACGAAGGCCAAAGAGAAATTTTTAATTTGTGCAATATTAAAAAACTTATTTATTGTATTTTAATTTCGTTACCTTTTAGTTTTGTTACATCATTATGCTATTTTATTTTTATTAAGGCAGTATTCTAGTCTAGAAAGCTGAAAAAATCGAAATTTTTTGTTTTTATATTTTGATAGTTTAGATATTCAAAAATCTAGTCTTAAAAGAATTTTTTGAAATTCGAATTATTTTAAAAGCTATACTGCCGTCCTACTCTAAAAAGCAGTATATCCATTTTTTCCAAATTTTAGTTTGATAGCTTTGTAGGTTTATTATAACATTATCTGTAATCCTACAACACTAAAAAGCAGTAAGACTACTAGGTATATGCAGCACTGAGTTATTATTTTGCAGTATCTCCACGAAATATAGACAAGTGCTTAGTTAAAAAGCAGTAAACACCATCTACATGCTTTAAAAGCAGTTTCTACCACAAATATTGGAGTTACTGCTGTTTAGTCTAGTAAAATGGAAAAAATAAGTTATAAACACTTTATAATTCTGTATTTCTTAATTGCCAATGGTCAAATTCAATATTTAGAGGTAGGTAATTATAAGAAGGAAAGGTAAGTTTTTCTTGTAATCGCAGGAATTTATAACAAGAACATGGACTATTATAAATAAACAAACACAGCAAAAATGATTACAGAAGCTCCATTTTTTTAACCAAAATATTTATTTATCAAACATAACTATTAATGAAATCTTATTTTATTAATTATACCTTTTTTAATAAAATTAATTTTTACATGTTAGTTGAAATTGAAAAATAATTAAATTTATAACTTACATGTAAAAATTAATTTTATTAAAAAATATTATCACATGTTAATAACATTTACCATTTTATTAATTATACCTTATATTAGATAAAAAGGCAGGAATATAGGAATCTTATAAACAAAAAATTTTGATATCTTCATGAAAATTTAGTTGCATTTCATTTTTTTGACTGCAAACATATATTTTTATTACTTGGTAATAACTAATAAGTGATTTGTGTTCTTGTGTTCGAATTTATTGTTTACGTGTATTTTTCGTATAATTTATAAAAATTTGTGTGTAACAATTAGTGACTTTTTAGTGTTTATTTAGTGTAAAGTTTTTTGATCTTTGATAAAAATGAATACTAGATCAAAAAAAAATTGTTGCACTGGCATTACAGAAAACTGAAAAAGGTAAAAACAGTTGCTTATTAAAAAAATGAATGGCATTAACTTAAAGAGTTTATTTCATCTGATTTAGATAAAGCATCATCTAAATGTGGAAAAACTTCATTTCCATCAACTTCTCGTGCTATATCTCCAACACCTAACGGTAAGCACATTTTTAACTTCATAACTATAAAACACATTTACAAGGTAAATATGTAACACCCCCCTACGGTGATGAATTATAAAACCTAGAGTAGACTGCCACCAGTTACTTTTTTAAAGAAAATAACAAAACTTTGGGTTGTAGTCTGAGCGTTCAGAAGACGTAGAAAATTAAGAAGAACAAACACTTGCTTTCGTAACACAAAAAAAAAAGAAAAGAAGTTCTCAATTCAAATGCTAAATTTATTTCGTAAAAATAATAATATTATTGTAATTAATAAAATACAAAAAAAAAAAATTAATTTGCCAAACTCACACAAAAATAAAATAATTGAAATACACAGCATAAAATAAAGACAAAATAAAATAAAATCATATATTACCTAATTATTCGTCCTGGTTGAACGTTAACAATTTCACTAATTGTTCACACACAAAATTTACCATAAGTCACAATTGAAATGCACTGCGAGAAAACTCAAACAAAACTTAATACCGTTAGTTGGGTTGAAAAAAAAATAAAATATTAAAATTGCTGAAAATTAATTATTACAAGCGATCTTGCTGACTGATGATTAATTTTGATGAACCGAACTAATGGTGATTTTTGCGGGTGACGACCGAAGAATTTACTATGTAGCAACTGCTGACGATTGAACCGATGAAAATCAAAAGCGCTCTTTTATGTAAAAATTATGTTGATAATGATTATTAATTCAATTGATAGTAATTAAATAATTTTCTAAACTTTGAGCGGCTTCCGCCTTATCTTTCCTAATTGTGTTTGAGTTAGCTTTATCTGCAGTGATATGATTATTACTTTCCCTTAATTTTGTTCAACTATTATTGATAATATTTTCCTATGGCTTAAAGGTCGACATATTGACCCTACCTAAGTGCACTTTATACTATTTTTATCTATTGAAAATTTTACATTCACATTTTGAAATAATTTTTAACTTCTTGATTTCAAGATTTAGCAAATTAAATTATAATTATTTTTGGTATCGCGCAATAGTAATTATATTGAAGCGGTTTGTTACAAATACACTTTTATAAATACAATAAATAAATACAAGAGACAAAAGTCTTTTCTGACGTATTATTTTTTCTACTGTAGGTGAATCATCCAGTGCACAATCATCATCTTTTCAAGACTCTATCAGTTCAGAATTAGATGAACTCTTTAGTTCTAATGATAGTGTCTTTGACGAGAACTACCAGCCAGCAACAAGCAATTCAGAAAACAAATTAGATTCAAAAGAGACTAATGATATTGTAATTCTTGATATCCAATTGACGAAGAAAGGAGAGACAAGAAAAAGAAAAGTAGTTAACAAAACCTTACAAGAAAGGAAAGAAGATGGAAGAAATAAAGAGAGAGAAAAACATTACGTGCGAGCAGCATGTAACAATTGCTTTAGAAATTGTAAGTAGTTTTCAATCGATCATCGCCACTTATTAAATTGTAATTATTGATCGATGAATTGGCAGGAAAGAAGAATTTATATTTCTGCTAATGTTTCTTCTCATGCTGTGAAGAGAAGAAGAGGGACTGAAGCAAGTTTTCGAAGAAGGACATTAAAATATTTCATAAAAAATGAAAATGGGGAAAGACTTGAAGTGTATAAAACATTCTTTTTAACGATTTTAGAGTACGATAAAAAAAATGATCGAGTTATAACAAACGTTTTAAACAATTTAAACGCTGTCAATACTCAGCCTTTTACAGATAAGCGTGGAAATCATGCTAAAACTCTAAAGACAGATCGCGATTTAATTAAATCCCATATTGAATCTTTTGGACCTACAGTTTCGCATTACAGAAGGGAGCATATCCCCAATAGAAAAAATCTTCCTAATGATCTCACAATTAGAAAAATGCACACCGATTTTGTAAATACGAATCCACAAGTAAAATGCTCCTACGAATCCTATAGAAAAATTGTATCAACTGATTTAAATATATCGTTTACAAGATTAGGGCACGAGGAGTGTGAAACTTTCCAACTTCACAATCCCGAGCACACGGATAAGTCGTTATCTGAAAATTGTAATTACTGTAAACTATAAAAGCAGCATATTAAAAAATCTAAAGAATCTCGCACAAAATATAAGAATGATGCAGCATGTAATTTTCTACCCGATACAGTATGTTTTTCTGCAGATTTGGAGAAGGTGATTATGCTGCCCCGAATTGATATGTTTAAAAAAGTTGTTTTTTGCCAAAGAATCGTAGTTTTTAACGAAAGTTTCGTGCCAGTGGGTAAAAAACAAAAAATCCTCCCTTTTGCATGCCTATGGCATGAATGTGTAAGTGGTAGAAAAAAGGAAGATCTCGTTAGCACAATCAATGCTTTTATGTTGCATATAAGAGATAAGGAAAACGTAATTATTTGGCTTGATAATTGCGCTGGGCAAAATAAAAATTGATCATTGTTTTCTTATTTAGTGTATGTAATCAATTCCAATGATATTTTAGCAAAAACAATAACATTTCGGTATTTTGAACTTGGACATACCTTTACATATGTCAGCAGACAGCTTTCACCACCAAGTTGAGCTCTCTTTACAGCGAAAGAAAAAAGTATATGACTTTCCCGATTTTATCTCATGTGTGCAATCTTCAAATTCTGGCAAGGTAGATGTCAAGGAAATGAAACAAGAGAATTTCTTTGTTTGGGGCTGATAACTCCTTGCTTTATAAAATAAGTTATTCCACACCTAGACCTTATATGAAGGATATTGTTGAGGTTGTAGCTAAGAGAGGTAGCAATTCCTTATTTTACAAAACAGGTTTTTCTTGCGATGAAATGGAGTTAAATTTTTTAAAAATGAAATCATGCAAAGGAAGTATGCAAAAGCCTCTTACAATTCCTCAACTAAGAAGTATAAAACAAGAGAGAAAAGCTATGATATTGCAAAATCTAATGGATTTGATTCTAACAAATAGGCGACAATTTTGAGAACATCTACCTGTTAATGATGAAGCTGCAGATTTGAGATTTAAAATTGAAGACATCTAATTAATTGTAAGTTTTGTTTAAGTTCAGTTTAGTTGAGATAAAAGATAAGTTTATTTATATTATAGATTGTAAATATTTAATTTTATATTAGGTCCGTATTTTAACGTGTTTTGAAAAATAAATATTTTAATATTGGTCTTTACTGTTATTTTGCATTTTCTTCTCTAGATCGTCCAATAATAATATACTCCACTAAAAAGCAATAAACGCCATTTTACTAATATTTAACCAAAAAAAAAATATTATAATATAATGCTATTAAAGTATGAAATCAAAGGATTTTATATGCATTACTAATTTCAATATTAATAAATTATTTCTTGGTGGCCCAACTATAAATACTTAAATGTACGTTTTCTCAAACATCACGATTTCAGAGATACTGCTTTTTAGCGTAGGACGGCAGTATAATCACTTTAGTGTCGTGGCAACTCGACCGGCTTAGACGGAACTATTCTAAGAAAAGTATTAAAAAATACTCTTTATTTCTTTTTTTTGTGTTTTTAAAATTTTTTTTATTTAAATATTCAATTTGAGGTAAAAGAAGGCCAGATGTATGAAACTGAAATCGCTGATTGAAGAAATGTAAGTATAAAGTATCAATGTATATGGCTTAGACTTCGCGTAACCTTACCTAAAATTTTAATCTTGTTTTTCTCGAAACTACATTTTTCGAAATTCTTGTCATGATTTCTCAAGTTCTACTGAACCGATTTACTTGAATTTCTTCTCTATACATTTCTCTATCGTACGAACTAAGATTATAACAAAATTTCAATTTTTACTATTTTTAAAAAATTCGCAAAGTTGTAAAATTGTAAAAAAAATTGTAAAAAAATTTTTTTTACCTTTGTGAATTTTTTAAAAATAGTAAAAATTGAAATGTTGTTAGGCCTACTCAAGGTGCGCGGGTTGCACGTTTGCCCTGAGAATAAAATTGCACGCACACGTAGTGCGTTCTCAACGCGTGATTATGTGAAAGCTACCTTAAGGTACAATGCTTACCAACACGCGCCACGTAGTACGTGTTACTGTGAAACGGGGTTTACGGTTTTTTATGTCAAACGAGATATCAGATGTCATAATCTTTAACGAGAATGTCAAAATGTCAAAAATCAAACGAGATGACGTACGTTTGATTCATTTTCCTTGCAAAGTGACCGCAACGTATTCTTTTTTTCTGTCTCTTTTCTAATAGTTTTTCTTAAATATAACAAAGATAACCAAATGTTATACGTTAAATCTCACTGATTACTATAACAGTGCGAGTCACTGTGGTGGAATCTCGCGATTAAAATCAGCAAATATATCGGTTATCAAATAACTTTTTTTAAATTTTTTTTTGATTTTTGTCATTAGTAACTCATATACTTTCGTGTGCTAATTATAAATATCGAAATTTTTAATTTTACAGTTTTTCCTCCCAGCAACATGCGATGTACTTCTTGCAATGATTTTGCTCCGAACAATATACGAACTTTTGTTTTATGTGTAATTATAACATTCGTAGGAATTTCTCATCATTTCTTTGATAATAGGTTTTATTGCACCTGTTACTAACACGGGGGGTACTTATAAAAATTGGTTTCCTTAAACACATTTTTGTCTGAGCAATATGCGGTGTGCTTACTTCAATTATATAGCTCCGAGCAATATACGGTGCAATTATTACGCTCTTCCTTAGAAATTTGTCAGACTTTTTTTTAAATTTTATACATTAGTAAGTTATTTACTTAAGCGTGGTAATTAAAAATATATCGATATTTTTACTAAATTTTGTACATCATTTTTAGGCAAGCCGGCATTACCATCGATCCCCAGTTCAGACACATTTTAAAATTTCCCTTCTTTTTTTTATTAGTAAAACGATTTTAAATATAAGTAACCGATTATCATCTATTAATATGCAAAATTAAATATTAATTTTTGCGTAGATAATTTATTAAAAAATTACAATCTTTACTATTTTTAAATTTTAATATAATAAATAAAATTATCATGATTTTTTTAATAAAATTAATTTTTACATGTTACATGAAATTGAAAAATAATTTAATTCATAACTTATATACAATTGTTCAAAAACTATTTAAATTAATGATATAGCTTGCGACACCCTGTTATATAACCGATGTTTCGATTTTCGGAATCTCATCAGGCAAACCTAGAAAAATTATTGAAATGATTGAAAAAAGATTAAAAGTCAAATTTATTTGACTTTCGTAAAAACAAAAATTATACCTACTTGAAGCCAAAATGAATAAATAAACTTATTTTGAAAAATTCTAAACCGGAAAGCTAAACTAACCCAAATAAAAAACCTAAAATGAAACGTTAGTTGTAATTAAAAATTACAAAAGTTGTAGATTGCCCCAATTTCAAGATTTCATGTGTATGAACTTAGTGAAATATACAGGACAGATCTACGTATTAATTAGTTATATTGTTAATATAACGGATATGATAATTGATAAAATGGTTAAGGTTAGACTTCACATTATTCACTGGTTATTCACATGTTAATAAATAATAACCTTAACCATTTGGAATTTAACATGGTAGGTATTCGTTATGAGTAGAGTATGCGAACTTTTAAGCATAGAAAATCGAGAAAATAGAGCTTAAAGTAGCACAAAAAATTGCCGCTATATGCATAAGAATATGCATTAAAATTAAATATAATAATTAATAGACATTACAAAAATTTTTGAAATAAAATTTATTTGTAAAGTAACACAATAAAAAAGTAACAAAAAGTAGTAATACAAAGTAACACAATAAAATAAAATCATCAAGAACTTGTGATCAAAAAGAAACTTGACAAAATGTTTAATTTTCAGAGTTTCCATAACTTTTAATTATTATTATTTATTATTGTGTAAATTCGAGTATTGTTGTGTTCACATCAAGCGATAAGAGGTGGGTTGCGTATTTTAGAAATTAAACGATTGACGTTGCAACCTGAGAACAATAAAGCAGGGCTTTATGTTTTGCCCTTGTATGTACAACCATGATGCGCGACTAGTATTTCGATGGTCACAAATTAATACCACGTAAGTCAAAAATATCCATTTTTGGATTTTTAGATCAACGAAATTTATTTCGCGAGCTCCACCATCGGTAGTAATTTAAAAAAAAATTCTGTTTTTCACAATAACTCGTAAGTCTCATTTTGTAAGGTTCAATAACAAGTAAGTTATATATAAAATAAACCTAAAAATATTCTTGGAAAATACCTTCATACAAGTTTTTTTAAAGAGATCCCATTAACATATTCTAAGTTTAATATTAACAATAATTACTGTAATGTTGATTAACAAATTTTATAAATATAACAAATCTAGATTAAATTTGAAAAAAAAAAGAAAAGATAGAAGAGCCAATCAAAAAGATTCGATGCATGAAATGTTGGGAATGAAAATAATAAACAAACGGAGATTCGAGAGTTACAATTCAATTACTCTCGAGAGCAGACGTGTTCCATAAAATTATTTTAGCGCGTGTCGAGAAATTTGTGAAGAATAGTATTTGATTGGGAGGTTACCCAAGAGGCTAAGGGCCATAGTTTTCAAGTGTGAATATCTTTATCGTCACGCGGGTTAAATAAAGTGAGTTTTTAGCGTTGATTATTAAGATAAAGAAGGTGAACGAGAAGATTTCGATTGAGAGTTGTTTCCAGTGTTGAAGGAGGAGCCAACGATATAGTTAAAGAGTGAAGAAGAAAAAATCCCGTGAAGAGGGAAAGTTATTGTTCTACAAAAACGTGCTGGCCCATGAAAATATTTACAATTGGCCCAGCATTGACCCGACGGTGCTCGACTATTGGCTAACTATTGGCAGTGCTGTAATGATATGCTCGGTCCTACGGTTGGCGACCAACGTTGGTGCAGTATTGGCTCCCAGTGCTGGGCCAGTGTTTAAACCAGCATTGGTCCAATATTGGCAGTACCATTGGGAAATGATTGGCCCAATGCTGTAAAGATATGCTCGGTCCAACGGTTGGTGACCAACGTTGGTGCAATATTTGCTGCCAGTACTGGTTCAGTGTTTAAACCAGCATTGATCCAATATTGGCAGTACCACTGGGAGATCTTTGGCCCAATGATGTAAAGATATGCTTGGTCTTACGGTTGGTCAAATACCAACAATTGGTTGCCGACACTCAACCGATACTGGCCCAGCATTAGTTATTCATTGCATGCCAATGTATAAACTGATCACTGGCAAAGCAACGGTAAACAGCATTGGCTCAACGTCCGTTCGAACATCGGATGCCAACAATTGGTTACCGAGACTCAACCAATACTGGCCCAGCATTGGTTAGTCATTACATGCTAATGTATAAATTTGTCATTGGCAAAGCAATGTTAATAGCATTGGCCAAGCCTTGGCCCCACGTTGTATGCCAGCGGTCGGTCTGCCAGCGCCGCGCCAAGTAATAGCCATATTGAAAGCATCGGCAATATTTTCCTGGAGGCCTGCGAGTTGCGTGAGTTCTGCTTTGTTTATTTTATTGTTAATATCAGGTTGCAAATAAAGGTTGCAATTGTTTGATTGCCTACCATGTAACAATTTTCTTCGACGAAGCATTTAAGCTCGAAAGTATTTCACATATCATTACAATATGTACGTAAATAATCAAAAGAAACTATAGTACACTTACTGCTAAGTAAAAGATCAATACTGATCGCAGTTCTGTAAGGCTCTAGTAACCAATCTACCCCTAAGTACAATACAAAACAATACTGCTAAATAAGCAATATTATTAAAAATATGAGAATCTTGAAAAAAATTGTAAGTGACTGTAAAACTATAGGAAAATTAGTAATTAGAAAAAGAAATTTAATATTTTCACTGTTTATCTAGAAAATTTTCAAAATATAAAGATGACTTATCATCTATAAGCATGCTTGCAAATCAATCGGTTGTTTTTATATTTTAATTTTAGATGATCTTTTATACCCTCCTTAACGTGGGCTTAACTTTTAGCATTATGAATTAAGTAAAGATAACCAACACTTTTTAACTATAAGCATCGGTTACTCGGTGTTAATTAACTATAAAACTATAAATGTGTTAAAATTTTCAACATTTCTTTTATATAAATAAAAGAAAAAGTGATGATAAGCATTTTCAAGAACACCAATGTTTTCGTTATACTTCCTATTAATTACATCAAATATTATCAAGTGTTCAAACTAGTTGAAGTCTTTAATTTATTATTCGTCTATATAAACAAAGCCAACAAGCCATAAACAAAGTCTACTAAATATTAAATTCAAAAAAACCAAAATATAAATAAATGTAGGTATTTATGTTATCTATTGCATTTTTTTTTAATTTATCGAAAATGTGCTAAAATAGGCACTAAAAAAACTTAAAAATAAATCTAAGCATTTAAGTATCAAAATAATCATCTAAGCACAAAAAACATAGCGTCAACTGTGTTATTGTTAGCAAATTCGTGAACATTTATAATAATTACACTTCTGCTATCAATATTTACGTATAGCAAATTTGCTAGAATTCCGTACTCTAGTTATGAGAATGTCTTGTAGCGCCACCCATTGGTTCGATGGAGTGAACTAAATTTGGAGAAATTTTTATTGTATTGAGATAACCCGAGCTATTCAAATTGTTAAATTTTGCTTATTTCAAAAATACTGCTTGCTCGGATATATTATCCATTATTTAATCAAGCACTGAGACTCTTGTATGATTGAATTTAATTGTAAATTTTTGTTGTAAAATTTTATTACCTTACATGTGGTATTCGGCTTGCACGTGAACGTTCCATATCTGCCGGCGTCGATCTAACAAATTTGTTGTGCATTCATTTTAATGCAACTACCAAAATTTAATTCAATAATTTTTTTATTTTTTCAATTTGACTTGCAACATTTCCACTTTATTAAAATAAAAACAACTCTAATACAAATTAATTTACTTTTATTCTTTTATGTAATATTCAAAATTATCAAAATTATAATTTAGTGCAGCAGGGAAATAACACTCCCATCGGTTTGCTTGCCGCAAAACCGTCTAGCATTAACCTTCAACACCTTCTTTTTCCCTCCTTATTTACAATTAAAATTTTATGTACAGTACATTTACAAATTTACAAATTAATAATTTACAATAACAAAAATAAAATTTCAACATAATGTTACGAAAGAACGTCTAATTATATTTGATGACCAATGTATGACGTCGTGCATGATGAGTCATATATGATGAGTAGGGATTGGATTTTTAGGCATTTGCATGTTTTTATTGCGTACAGGCACGTGAAAAATTTTAAAAGGAGAACATGTTTTACGCCTTTCTAAGTCGTTTTATATAGTTTTTATTCTGCATATAAATGAATATTTTGAGTTTAAGCGCATATTTTACGGTTTATTGCCTATAAATGCTTATTTGCTTATGTAGGCATATATTTCGCATATTTAGCAAATTAAATAATAAAATTTTTGATTTTTGCAATAGTTTTGAATTTTTATTTGAATTGTGTGAAGCGAGGTTAGCTGCTAATATTCAATGGAACTAACTTCAATGCACAAAATTTTGTGAGTTTTTGGAAAAATACTGCAAACAGACTATTCCGAACAAATCGACACTCAGAAAAACTATTTGCCGCGATGTTACGATTTAAAACTTAAATTCATTCGCGATGCAATTGGCGATCCTGATATTTGGGCTACCGTGGACGAAAGTACAGATTCCAATAGGGGTTTAGTAGCAAATACGATTATTGGAATATTATCGTCGGACAAACCTGATATTCGACATTTAATTGCGTGTAAAGAGCTGGAAAAAACAGGCAGTGCAATTCTATCTCGTTTTGTATTCAATTTATTAAGATTACTTTGACCAGACGATGGAAAAAATGAAATATTTCGTATACTCTATTTTAAGGGTGGAATCTTTATCATTTTGTTATTCAAATACTCATTGATCAAATAATTCGAATATTCTAAATATTCGATTATTTAAATTATTGGAATATTCATATTATTTGAATAGTCAAGTTATTTGATTATTCGGTCATTCCTATTCGAATATTTAAATTTGCAGTGAAATCTCTCATATAAAGTTTTGACTAGGATGAAGCGCAATGAATTTCTTCAGCTCAAGATGCATTCAAAATTTAACACAAAATATCGCAATTTAAAGATTGTGATACAGGCAATTAAAGCTTTAGAAAATTTCGGCGAAACATTGTTTATTTAATTCTAAGGATGTACTCTCGCTGTAGCCACAGTTCAATACCAACACTGAACTTTTAACAAAAGTAGTTAATTTATTATTTGCAACAATAATTACAATCGATCATTCTGAGACATAATAAAAAAAATTTAACGCATATTTAAGTGCTTATTCTGAAGTTTTTAAAGCATATTTGCCTGCATATTTTCAAGTTTTTTAGTGCCTATAAATCCGAACCCTAATGATGAGTTATGTGTGATAAGTCATACATGATAACAGCATTAGTCATTCAAATATCGCTGAATTTACAATCTAGAAACGCACGGAAAATGAATAGAAATTCCTGGAAGTTTCTGGAAGGCAGTATTTAAATATAAATGCAGATGCTTTCCTGTGACGAGTCAGTTCCAGTTTGAAGTTACAAATGTGAGGATAAATGAAGTGTAAATAAATAGTGAAGTGATAAACGATATACCGAGTGTTTAAATAAATCCGGACTTAGTATTAAATAAATTGTAGTTAATTTAATTTAGTGTTAATCATAGTGTAAATAAGTCTTTTATTGTTATAAACCGCATTTGTAAATATTTGTATTAGCCTTTTAAAAAATAAATAAACGTTTTAATTTTCGTTGCAATAATTTTACAAATTAATTAAACAATGTTTTTTAGCGTTTCAAAACACGACGGTATATATACGAATTTTGCGATATAAACGGGATATTTTGGCACTTCTTGGCGATTTTGCTGCATATTTCGAGAATCTATGATACATATTTCGACAATTTTAAGTTGCATATAATCCGGTCTCTAAATAACCATACACTGAAAAAAAAAAGTACGTCGTAATATTATTACGAATGACGTTCGTTAAACTCAAATTTGTTGTATTAACGAAAGTTTCGTAACTATTACTATTTGAGACTGTTGTAGTAAAATTGTACTTTGTTAATATTACTACTCTCAATTCGTTAATATAACAACTCAAAGTTTACATAAATTTGTCGTAATATCAACGAAAGACATTCGTTAAACACAAATTCGTTATATTAACAATAGTTTTGTAATTATTATTAATATTGAATTCTCTATTTGTTAATATTCCAAGTCAAATTTTACCAAACTACGTCGTAATATTCTGGACAGACATTCAACAGATAGTGTCATTACTAAAAGTTGTCAAAAAATTTTTTGCGTTATATGAATAGCTAATCTTTAATACTAGTAATAAGATGGGCACGTTTAAAGCCTCTCAAAAATTATCGTGTAGTTTTCCACGTGAAACCATTATCTTAAATTTTTACCGAAACGCGATTGATTGTCAACTGATCTAATTCAATGTATTGTGGTGTTTCAAAGGGATTAGCACCTACCCTGTACATTTTGATGAAGATTTTATTTTAATAGTTTAAAGTTGTAAGATTGTAGAATTAGACAGGTGGGGGCGAATCGACGGAGATAGGAAGCTTTTGCCACGAGTCGCCGCGAGTGTAAGCGGTGCGACTTTTGGCTCGTTAATTTTTGACTCCAGTGAGTTATTTTTTAGATTTGTCGTATTTTTGAGATTGTGAGTAATTATTTTGATTGAATAAAGTGAATTTTGTACGAATGCATTATTGCGTTTATTTTGGATGATTGATTTGACATTTGGATATTTTTGATACGTTGCTGCCGAGCGGTAGTAGTTTTGATTGATTTGGAGAGAGTATTTGAAATTATAAAATTCGAAATTAGTGTATAATTGGAAAATTTGAAATTATATTTGTGCGAACGAATGTCGATGGTGATAAGAAGGCGATTTGGATAAGCGTCAAATAGAAAGTAAGAGCCCAATAAAGTTTTATTTTAAGTTATATTAAAATTTTTACTTTGGATTGGAAATTTATTAATTATTTTTGAAGAAGATTTATTTAGAAGAAGTTATTATTTTATTTATGAAGAAGCATTTTTTATTGAACAATTCTTTTTTAAGGTAAAATTGAATGTGTGGAAATTGATTATAATTTAGATTTTGTTAATTGGTAATTATATTTGGAAGTTATAATCCACTACATCTAATTAAGCCACCTTGAAACCCCCCTGAGAAGTATTAGCTCTCCGACTTGTAAAGCCGTAGAGATTGGTAATTATTTACCGTTTGCCACGCATTCAAAAAATATCATTACAGTATATTGCATAAAACCAGCGCTGTAACTACCAGTGTTTTATGTGTTCGATGGAACACGGGCATCCGGGAAAAAGGGGGCCTCCAAGGCTCCACGTCAAAAATCATAAATTTGGTAAAATAATAAATAAAACACATTTCATGGATATAATATTTTTCGTAGAAATGCAAAAGATTATAACAGTAGATTTTCAATACACAAGACATAGATCGATAGTAGAGGACTTCGATACAAGAATACAATAATATGACAGAATTGTTAAAGATTATCAAATTTGTCGATAGAATACAACAATGTAATTACCCTGTATCCGGAATTAACTAACTTACGCACCGCTTATCCTTTTGCAATTACTTACCTGAAATTTTCCAAATTTTAAAATTCTTTTGTGAATATATTTTAGGGTTTTTCCATAGTTTATTGTCCTTCAGGCAGTGTTTCAAGAATTATGTAAAATCCAAAAATCCTTTTTTTATGGAGTTATTGGATTTTATTTTAATCAACAACTCAAAATAGTTCTTCATTATTATTTTATTAATTAACCAATATAAAAGGTGGCAAGAAGTAACAAGTTATAGCAATATTGTTTCAAAAAACCTTAATAACCTAAACCTTAGTATCACTTCTTAAAAATGATTATTCAGACAACAAAATAACCACAACACACAAAAATTATACATCGCTCACTTAAAAATTAATCAAAATCAACTTTAATCAGCTTCGGAAGCATATAAATAAAACATAAATTCACAGAATCTTCATTTTTCGAAATAAAGCTTGCATATTTCACATACATCTTGAATAAACAGGTTGGATCAAATTTACATCAAAAGATTTTCACAAATTGGGACTTGTCTCAAATGATTTTTGTTTTTCTTGTTTAACGATGATGCCTCGGAATCTAGAAAAAATAATTTTGTTAAAAGTAGTTTTAACTATAAAATGTTATAGGATTAGTATGAAAGACACTTTCAGTGACATGTTTGTATAATTTAAATTTAAATCAAGTGTTAATTTTAAGAAAGAACATTAAAAACTCAAAATGGATTTTCGGTGACAACTGTCAGATTGGTTTTTGCAAGATTAAAGAATGAAAAATAAAGGTGCAGAGCGCTAACATGTATCAAAAGATGCGCAAAAACAATGAATTTTCAGTAGCTTTTTGTCAGTTGCCAAATGAACATGTGCCAATCTAACCTCAGAAAATAATTTTTGAGTAAATTTTAATTACGAAGGCATCATTAGTAGATGAAAAATTTTGAAACTTCGATTTATTTAAATTAAATAAATGTGCAAATTTGTTATTGGAGATAACAATTACCTGATTTTGGAAATCATCCAATATTTTTTGAAACAGCGGTTCCAGACATCGTAGTGCCTAGTGCGACTTTTGAATAATTATTTTAACTCGACCTGTGTATAAGCTGGCCAGTATTATTTATTAAAACATTATTTCTCACGTAATTAAGTATAATTTAAGTATCCCGACACCATTTCAAATTTACACGCCTATAATAACAAAAATTTAAATCATTATTTTATGAAAAAGAAACATTACTAACGAATTTAACCTACCTATTTAAAGTAAAAAGTGTGGTTAAGTATACCCAGTATTTCAACCTAGCTTCTATTATTATAATATTCAATTTTGACACATAAAAACCATTCCATTTGCATCAAATTTTTTTTATTTTTGTACACAATCAAACCATTACAACAAAATTCCAACACTAAAGAAATCTATCACATCAAGGTGAGTCACAGTTGTGTACAGATACACGAGTTAAGGAGTCCATGCGCGAGTTTGCTGCCAGATAAAGACGACCACGGTACGAGATCTCGTGTGTTAAATATTGAATCATTATGAATGACCTTGAAACGTACCCCACACGTAGAGATGGCGCTGGAAACCAGTTTTTATCCTTTCAAGGTCATTTGCGGTGGCCAGGAGCGGGAATTTTAAAATTTTATTTAGTATTATAACTTTACAATCATAAAATTTTATTAATTCCTTAAGTAATGTATTAAATAGCAGTAATAAGGTACATATACATTACTATAAGAATTAATAAAATTTTATGATAATAAAGTTAAATGTCCTTAATTTTGATGTAATTTTAAAAATATACATTTAAATTTATTATAAAATTTTATTACTACCTAAATAAACCTAACATAAAATAAATAATTAAATCATAAATAAATACAGAATATATTCTAAATAATCTACATAAAATTTAATAATCTGTAATTGAAGAAGTTAATTTTAAAATTAAAATTTTGGTAATACCTAAATAAACCTAACATAACATAAAATAAATAATTATATCATAAATTACAAATAAATACAGAATATATTCTAAATAATCTACATAAAATTTAATAATCTGTAATTGAAGAAGTTAATTTTAAAATTAAAATTTTGTTACAATCTAAATAAACCGAACACAACATAAAATAAATAATTAAATCATAAATTACAAATAAATACAAAATAGGTCCTAAATAATCTGTAAGTCGATATTAATTTTTACTTTTTCATGTTTCAATCTCATTCACGATTCTACTCGTGAAACTGATATCTTCAGACCCGTACTGGTTTTATGAAAATACAACTTTACTTAACAATTTTTCAAAAAAACCTCAAACCTTCTGATCATGACTGCGCAATTACTTTTGTGATAATGAAATATAAGAAATATAAGAAAAGAGCACTCGTGAAAATAGATGAAAGTTACGATTCAAAATTTGAATTTAAAAATATATAATTATTAAACTGTTTAGTTGACTCGACTAAAATAATCAATAGGTAATAATTATTATAATTCTTAATTATAATTAAATAATAATTATTATGACCTATTCTCATCTATGAATAAATGTATAGATATAATCTACAGGTATAATTAATTTTTACTTCTTACAAATCATGGTAACAAAAGCAACCCTTTTTAAGATTTGACGTTTATTGAAACAATTAGCAAGAAAAATTATAAAATCAAAGAACACCTTACCGGATGACATGTTTTAATATCATTTACATGTTTTGAAAATAAGTTTAAGTAGCATTTCCTCTACATTTGATGTAATAAATACGGTTATTCCGCCGATACTCGGACGTCAGAGCCTCGTTTGTATTATACTGGTGAGGTTGACATTTGAGTATGAGAGGCTATACATATATTGCGCTTCACTACCCCATTACTAACCATCAACATTAATAGCACTATCTCTTTTTAGACTTTTTAAACATTTCTGCTGCTTTCTTATATATAGAATTAGCTTTATCAATATTTCTCCTATCTTTTCCTAGCATAATATTATTTAAAGTTTTAATGTTGTGTAATATTAAAATTCTTGTGAAAGATTGAATTACCAAATTTTCCACATCTTTATTATGTCCGCAGTCATCAGTAAAAGGGAATTTCACATTTTCCCCGATAATTATAGCAATTCTTTGCACTATATTCCTTAAATAACAAATAATAGGAAATATGTGGTTAAAAATATTGTAGATCTTGGTTAAATAATCGATGAACTTGCTACTACAATATTTCAATTTTCGTTTTTCTACCCCTTTTTCACCAGATAAAATGTTTCTTTTGCAGGATTCACAATCTTTTACTTTTGGAAAAACTATTTTTGAAATAAAACCACCCATGTCTTGCAATACAGTTGCTTCCAACTCTTTTACATTTTCGAAAACTTCAGGAATCTTAAAGTCTTCATTACTGAGAAGTACTGGCCGAACTTCAACTTCTACATCCTAAAATAATAAGTAAATTAATGTAGGATCCTTACATCACATTTAAATAATTACCTGCCGCACAAATTTCTTCAATGATACTAAAATATCTCCTTCGTCGTTTTCACAATTACTGCCTTCCGAATGACCCTTGCTGTAGTTATTTACTAACAAACTCTTGTAAAATGGAGTAAATGCAGCTACCGTTGGATTTGTAAATCTTACTCCCCTCTGTCTTATTTGCCCAAAAAAATTTTCCAAAGGATCTTGATTGAATGTCCTAGGAAACATGCATTTGAAACCAAAACCTTTCATGTTTTTATAAATGTCAATGAAGCCCTGAAAATTGCGAGATATTAAACATTAATTATTTATATTAGAATTATTTTATCATTTACCTCTAGCGTAGAGATCCAATTTTTTATGGTTGGTGGTGTGAACTCCTTTTTGGGTTTCTCACTTTTGTTTGTATCACTGGTATCGTTTTCAGCATCTTTTTCGATATACTTCATCGTCTTAAAAATTTCAATAGCTCTCTTCCAAAATGCAACATGAGCAGATTTATCGGTGACGCAGGTTCGCAACTTCTTTCCTGCAACTTCAACTTCGACATGACCATTAACACTGTCAAACAATTTGTCGAAGAAGTCAATAACTTTTGCAGTTTGTTTTGCTTCTGGTTTCAACTTTATTATGTTACCATCACACTCGTAGGTTGTTCCTAAATAAAACAATAAATTCTGTAAAACTTTTTTTCAAAAATAAACTTGCTTAATACACATACCTGTTGTAGCCATGACATGAATAGCAAGAGAAACTGCACCGCCGAAGACCTGGGTGCAAAAAGAAACCTTCATTTTTTTGACCATGTTTGGAACAACGTGATAATCAGTTAATTTTGGCATCATCCTAACTTCTTCAAACACGGGATCTATTAAATACGTTTTGTAAATATCATCCCACTTGGCAATAAGTTCAACTCCATCTATAGTGCATTTTAAATCTTTTGTAAGAAAGTTGTTTCGAATACACTTCAATAAATGAGGAGGGTCAAAGAGAGGTACTACAACTATATCTGCAACTTCAAAAAATGTACCTCTCATCTCGTCGCGACGTCTGAGATAGCCTGCTTTAGTATCTGCAATTAAGTTCTTAATTGCAGATGTATTATTAGTTCCCTGATCACACACTGTGGCACAGACAATCAAACCAATTGTAGACAGTTTTTCAATCAATAGTTTCAAAATACGTTCTATTTCAGAGTGATGGGTAGCACCGTTTACGAAGTTATAATAAATGGGCTGCTTCCATTTCGATTCTATGTTGCGTAGCATAAATACCTAAAAAAATATATAAAATTTAATTTTAATGTAATTAATTTAAAAAACATCAAAAAGTATACCTGTACATGATTTGCTATATTTTGAGTCCTCCTATCTCCAAAATCTTCAAAGCCTTGTATAATATCTCTCTTTTGATCATACGAAAAATTTGGACAAATCGACATTTTGTCAAACATTAAAATACAATATTTTCCGGTTTCCTTCTTTATCGATTTAACTGGACTTGCCAAAACTTCAAATAAGTATTCATTAATTCCGGGTTGCATTGGTATTTTGTTCAGATATTTTGCCAATGTATGTCTAGATGGTAACGAAAAGAGTTTTGACAAAAACTTATAAGCAGGGCCACTTTGCTTAAACAGTGCGAGAGCTAACACTTTATCGTCTTCGCTAAATCTTTTACCCTTAGGTTTCTTCGAAACATTTTCTACCTGAGATTTAAAAAATCTCGATACAATACTCTGCATTACCGATGAACTAGATTGTGTAAAAAGTTCAGATTTACTACATTTTGCTGCATATTCCAACCTTTTCTTACAAGCAGCATGTCTAAATTGAGCAGTTCTCAATTGACGTTTTAAATTTATTGCTTTTTTATACATTATTTTGGCTTTAGGGGTAAGTTCACCTGCTCTTCTTGCATTAACAGTTCGAAGAAGTGATGCTAAAAGTATTTTAAAATTAATTTTTCAGAAATATGAATTAAGATTGCTTATTTAAACCTTTTTAACTTCTAATAGTACATGATTTTGAAGCCTGTTTACTCTGCTCTAGACCAAAATTACTTGTTGAGGGACCATAGAATGCTTCAGGTATTGCTAAAAATAGTTACAAGTTAATTTTTCATAAAGTTACATTATTGCATCCAATATTCATACCATTTGATGGCGATGGGGTACTACATTCAATTATATTTTCTTCTCCTTGTCCGAAAGTACTTGTAGAGGGACCATAGCATACTCCTTCAGGTGATACTAAAAAAAGTTAAAGTTAATTTTTCATAAATTGGCATTCACATTGAATTTTATACTAACCTTCTGATCCTGGTGGAATATCATATTCAGTTATCATGTCGATATCTTCCTCTTCCTTGATACTGACAACTAAAATCAAACATTATTTTCAATGTTATGAAAAATTATTTTGAATCAAATAACGGTAAAATAAAACTTAATATTTACTTGGCAAATGCTCAGTTGGGAAAGCATCAAATCGTAAACGGTTATTCTGCTTGAAGAAACATTCCTTGAAATGACGACGGCATATTCTTTTCCCTTCACGTATCCTATGGGGTTCCAATGCTTGAATTTCTTCGTTCCCAGAAAATGCGACCCATAACTTAAATCTTTGTTCGTCGAGAACAGGATCTGGGAACCGATGCAAAATCGATGAAGACCTGTAACAATTGGAAACGCAACAAAAACGACGACCCATTATGATTAAAAAAAATTATCCTTAAAATTTTAAGGATAGTGTTAAAACTAAAAATTAAACAATAATACCTTTTAACAAATACAATACCTTGCAAATAACACAATAATATAAAATATATATTTATCTATAAAATTATTTAGTTCTGATAATATTTGATAACTTTTGCAGAACGTATTCGCTTTAGACAAAAGTGTAACAAAATGGACGATCGTTCGTTGTTTGTAGAGAAAATTGCGCAAAAAACAGAGACAAAATATACAAATAAAGGATAAAAACTGGTTTTCAGCGCCATCTCTACGTGTGGGGTACGTTTCAAGGTCATTCATAATGATTCCATCTCTCCTATATAAGAAATCATACCCTGAAGACGACCCTACACTGCAATATATAAATAAACACAGATTGTACATAGTAACTTCATATACCCTGTGTTTTTGAAAAAACAGTCAGGGGTAAAAATACACTACCAAGTGCAAAATACCGCTTAATTTCTTTTTTTTTTAATTAAATTAATTTTTTTATTTAATTTGAGATAAATATTTTTTTTTGTCATCTAAAAAGCTTTGAAATGCCGCTGGCATGTGTCCGATAAGAAAAACTGTTTATGGCGAGGTATCATATAACTGCAAGTATTTAGTAGGCACGGGCCTAAGCGCTGACTATTGAAGCTATAGTATTGCTGTATCTGACGTCATGGTTCTACTATTACATTGCGCTATATGGACTAAGCTAGGCCAATGCCTACTCTATAATATTTTGAAGCAGATACAAATAAAAATATAAAACACGCTAATTTTTGCAGCTGTTATTGCAATTTTAGTGCAAATAATAAAAAATAACAAATATTAATTTTCCATAATATTAAAATATTAATTATATTGTACATAAAGAAAATGTTATTTATGCAGATTAAATTTTGGGTAGGCCGGGCCTACCTTGCCAGTTCTTTAAAACCGCCACTGATCGTAACTTTTTGGAAGAAACACTGCATGAGTTTCTGCAGGATGTACCATTGCGCCAAGAATTGCAATGTGATTTATGCACGAAGGTGCACCACCACATTTCAGTTTAGTTGCTAGTGATTTTTTAATAGAAGTAGCCCCTTAAATTTTTGCCGCATGTTTAGTGTACACCCTGTATATAGAAATTATAAAATACCAACTAAAAAATTTTGCAGATAATGGAAAAGTGCAGTAATCTAAAAAAATTTCTGCAAAAGTGAAATTCAAACATTCAAACTAATCAAATTTATTAAAAAAATTATGTTCCAATATAATTCAAAATTATATTGGCAAATATAATTCTAAATTTCTTTCTTCTTAGTTCTATAACTTTTTAAATAAATTATCTGGCAATGAAAATAGAAAAATAGAAATACAATCTCTTTTATTTGAATACATCTGTAGTAAATTAAACACCTTAATCCTAAAAATGATTACTTACTGACCCAGTCGCGCAGCCAAGGGGGGAGCTAGGGGGCTATAGCCCCCCCCCAGACACTTTTTCTTTTTTTAATGACCATAGCCGCTGTTTTACCGGTGCAATGAAAAAAAAATACAAAAAAATGATTGTGTTCGACTGTTCGCTATGATTGTAGTTAGATACTGTTTTTAGTGTAGCACTTGTTGGTAGCTAATCAGCCAAGCCAGTTAATTTAGGTCTGGCATCATCGGGCCCCCAAGGGCGGATTTATCAAATTGTCGCCTACGAGCACTACTTTGAGATCATGCCCCTGCTATACTTAAGAGCTAACAGGGGTAGTCCGGCGCAAAGGGGCGTCGTCAACGAATTTTTAGTGTGTACCGAAATTTCAAATACAAAATAACTTTACTATGAATAATTAGCAATCAGTTTCAATTCTTAATCTTAATGACTGCTATTTATTGAAAATAAGGATAGGTATATTACAATAAAAAGATTGGCAACAAAAATCAATAATAAATCTTTCGCCCTGAGTTATTTCGGAAATGCTTTTTCCAAAAATTTTCACTTGCGGCGCTTGCCTTCGGCACAGATCGCTTCTTTTAGCCCCCCCCCCCTATAACAAAATCCTGACTGCGCCTCTGTACTGACCATCGCTGCAGTCCACATAGGCACCCTAACCGAACCCGGTGCAATCCACATGTCAGATTATGAGACCCTTTGACCATCGGTGCAGTCCACAATAGCTCGTAGGTAGGTAGTATTCATAGTAGTAAAGGTAGTAAAGTATACCTGCCGCGTTGACCCCTTCAGCATTATGTCTTACCATCTATCAGGTCCGTATTTAAGGGGGGCGTTAGGGGTTACAACTCCCCCCCCCCCCCGAAATTACTTGTCAATTAATAAAGTACTGGAAGTTTGACTGCAATCATAAAAAAGAACAAAAGCAATTTTTACAACTATAACAAAAACATTAAACTTGAAGTGTTTAAATAGAAATGAAAACTAAAGAAATATTTCTAATAAATTAAATCCGAAATTAAAAAATCGGAAATTCGTATTAATATCCTGCTATTGGCAACACTGGATTGAATACACTTACTACTAAATTGCAAAAATATAAAAACTGACGATGAAAAATATAAAAAAGCCCTATATATTTACAGCACTATGTAAAAGTCTGTGGCCTCTTAATTAATTGTTCGTTATTACTCCTACTAATTAATTTTCAATTTTTTGAAAAATAATTATATTGCAATACCAGGTGTGTAAGTATGAAACCGGAATTTTTGTACAGAAAATACACGTTTATTGTAATGATATGATACAAAGTAACTTATTCAAAGTATTGTCCGTCGCTATCTATACATTTTTCCCATCTTTCTGGCAATTTGTGGATTCCGCGCCCAAAGAACTGTTGCTTTTTTGAGGCAAACCAGTCATCGAGCCATTTTTGTACATCTTCGTAAGAAGTAAAGCGCTGCTCAGCAAGTGCGTGTCCAATCGATGCTAACAAGTAGTAATCGGATGGGGCAAGGTCCGGTGAGTAGGGCGCGTGCTGAAGAATCTCCCAACGGAACGACTCTATCGTTTCCTGGATCTGTTTTGCTTTGTGTGCTGGTGCATAGTCATGCAGCAAAATCACCTTGTGTTGTCTTTGTTGGTATTCTGGTCGTTTTTCACGCAAAACTCGATCCAAATCGGTCATTTGTTGTCGGTAGCGTTGAGTATTGACAGTTTCCCCAGGTTTCAGCAGCTCGTAGTAGATTACGCCCTTCTGATCCCACCTGTTGGTTTATAATAAAAAAGCCGTTGTTTTGAACAGTTTAATTAAAATAAATATTATCGCAGAGCGCAATTAAATAACTGGTGTACTCATGAACGCGTCGCTTGTCACACTGACTTGACGTCTCAACACAACATATCTTACGCTTGCGTTTTACATTTCATCTGTAATTTACTTTTCTTAACACTCCCTCTTAAATTAAAGATTCTTACAAAAAAATATTAATTTAAAACAAACAATTTTCAACACACAAAAAAAAATTATTGTTACATTAAGTTTCAGATTTTAAATTTTACAAATTTTCATAAATGTTTCTCTAAATTTCATGAACTTTACGCTATCTAGTGGTTTAGTAAAAATGTCTGCAATTTGTTCAGACGTATTACAATATTCCAATTTTATTAAACCAGTAGTAACCTTTTCATGTATAAAATGGTATCGCACGTCTATGTGTTTGCTTCTTCTATTCAGTATACCATTTTTTGCTAAGTCAATTGCACTTTTATTGTCAACTTTGAGCTTTTATGTAGATTAGGTCTCTGCAGCAATCTGCAGCCGAGATATACTCCGCTTCTGTAGTTGACAACGCTACTATGGGTTGTTTACGTGCACACCAGCTGATTGGTCCTCCATTATAAAAAATTACGTAGCCTGTGGTGCTTTTTCGAGTTTCTAAATCGCACGCATAATCTGCATCGCTGTATGCAATTAATTCGGTTTTAGTTTCTTTGTTGTTAAATTTTATTCCTAAATTTCTGTTCCCGTTTAAATATTTAAATATGTGTTTTATGTCGTTAATGTCGCTTCTGGTAGGATTTTCCATATGTCGACTTACAAAATTGACCGCAAAACTTAAATCCGGCCGTGTTTTGTTATTAAGAAAAAGTAAGCTTCCAATTGCTTCACGATAGGGATATGTTTTGTTTAACACTGTATCACTTCTTTTTAAATCACCTTTATCCAGGGGTATTTTTGTTTTATTACTGTTGTCCATTTCAAAATTTTTCAGTAGTTCTGATGTCATTTTGTTTTGGTCTAAGTAAATTCCGGTTTCATCACGATTTATTGTGAGTCCTAAAAACAAATTTGGGTTTTTTGTAATTTTAACCTTGAATTTATCACTTAGTTTTAAAAGAAAGTTATTAATTTTTAATTCATCGTTAGCTATAATCAGTCCATCATCTACATAAATGGCCAATATTAACTGTCCATCCTTTGATTTAAAATTACATTGTTCGGATTTTATTGGTTGTAAACCCGTTTCTTTTAGGAAATTTGAAAAATTTGTATTCCAATTTGTTGGTGCTTGCTTTAGCCCGTAAAGTGATTTTTCTAATTTACAGATTTTATTTTTTTCTTCAAAGCCCATTGGTACTTCCATATATATATCTTCATTTAATTCACCATACAAAAATGCAGTTTTTATATCGAATTTCATTATTTTACTATTTTGTTCAGCTGCTATCGCAAATAGCAACCTAATCGCACAGCTGCTGATTACGGGACTATATGTGTCTTCATAATCTATTCCTTGTACTTGTTGAAAACCGCGAACTACTAATCGCGCTTTATACGATCCGTCGTCCTTGATTTTGAATACCCATTTATTAGTTAGCAGTTTTTTATTTATTGCATCGTCTTTATTTATTAGTGTCCACGTTTGGTTTTCTTTTAACGAATTTTTTTCGTCATTGATGGCCTTAATCCATTTGTCTTTGTCATCACCATTTATGGCCTCTTCATAAGTAAGCATTACGTAATCTTGAAATCTTTTTGGTGCTTTTCTTATTCGACTTGTTCTTTGTAATTCTTCTTCAGCTGGTTGCGGTTCAAAATATTCGTCTTCTGATGTTTCACCTTGATCCTCATCCGATTTATTTTCGGATTGAATTTCGTCTTCATCTTCAGATTCATTTCCTGTTTCTTGTTTTTTTTCGATGGATGTTAATTTTAATTTTGTTGGTTGTTTCTCAAATATTACATCTCGAGCAATTATTACCTTTTGTTTTTCCTCGTTAAATAGCCTGTATGCATTCGGTGCGTAACCTATAAAAGTAAATTCTTTACTTCTTTCGTCGAGTTTTTTTAAGTATCCTAATTGTTTTGCGTAAGCCTTTGTTCCGAATGTTTGTACATATTTTAGGTTTGGCTTTTTATTGTTCCACATTTCATACGGTGTGGTTTTTAATGATTCAGTTGGCATTCTGTTGATTAGATAAACCGCCACTCGTACAGCTTCGCCCCACATTGTTTTATTACAGTTTGATTCAAAAATCAGAGCTCTGGCCTTTTCCATTATTGTCCTGTTTTGTCTTTCTGCTTTTGCATTTAACTGTGGCGAATACGGTACTGTGTAATCTAATTTTATTCCGCGTTGTTTACACCAATTTATAAGCTCATTATTAGTGTATTCTTTTCCATTATCACATCGCAATGTGTATGTTTTGGTATTCCATTTTGCTTCTACTTCATTTATGAAATCTTTTATTACAGCAAACGCTTCAAATTTTCCATTTAATAAATAGACCATACAAAAATGTGTGTAGTCATCCAAAAATGTTATAAAATATCGCTTACCATCCCATGTTGTTGGTTCAATTGGTCCACAAATATCGGTGTGAATCAATTCTAATGGTCTTGTTGCCTTTTGTCGAACTTCCTTGAATGGTTTTCTTGTTTGCTTTGCTTTTAAACACGTTTCACACGTCAAATTTTCTAAATTTTTAATTTCACTGTCCGTTAAATTTAAACCTTCACTCATTGATTTTAATTTTAGTAAGTTTTTTACGCAGGGGTGTCCAAGTTTCTTATGCCAATCACTAGCTTTTTCATTTTCAGATAAAAATGCGTTTTCACTTATTTTAGTCATTTTAATTATATAAAGTTCATTTTCACCTCGCATTCCTTCAAGTATTATTTCATTGTTTTTATATATCTTTACCGTGTTGTCTTTAAAAATAACTTCACCTCCACTTTTAGTTATTTTGCTGACCGATAGCAAATTTTTACTTAGATCTGGTACGTAATCTACGTCTTGCAAAATACATTCTTTCGTTTCAATGTTTCCGCTGCCTTGAGATAACATTGTTTCGCCTATCTTTGCAGTTCCTATTTCAGTGGTTGTTTTTATCATGTTTTGTATTACATTTTCTTGATTAGACATGTGCGCCGTTGCACCGGAGTCTAAAAAGAATTCAATTTTATTTTTATCGCTCGTTTCTTTGCCTTGAGTTAGAAACGACACTTTTTTACTTGATTTTTCATCAGTTTGTTTTTGCATTTTAGATTTTTCGTTTTGTTTTCTAAAAAAACAGTCTTTTTCTACGTGATTTGTTTTCTTGCATATGTTGCATTTTAATCCATTGTTACAGTCTCTTGCGAAATGACCAGGCTTTTGGCATTTGTAGCAATTTTTATTTTGGTTTTTACGATCAAATTTTATGTTTCTTTTACGAATTTCTGTCGAATTGAACGCTAATTGTTCATTTGATCCATCTTCGTTATTAATATTTCGTGTTTCTTCTGCTAGGAGTCTCGATGTTAAGTCTATTAATTTTCGTTTATTTTCGGGAGTCGATTCCCATGCACTTATAAAGTACCTGTAGTTTTCTGGTAAACACGTTAGGATTTTGGTTATCATCATTGATTCTGTGATTTCTTCATTTAAGTTTTTTAGTTTGTACGCCAAACTTTCAAGTTCACTTATGTAGGTTGACATATCAGTTCCATTTTTATATTTGTAAATGTAAAATTCTTGCAATAAGTTGTATTTTTGTTGCTGGTTATCTCTTTCATATAAACCTGCTAGTTTTGTCATCATTTCATTTGATGTTTTACAATTTAGCAAATGTAGCATTATCTTTTTTTCTACTGAAGTTACTATGATTTTTTGAGCCATGGCATCTTGTCTTTCCCACTCAATTTTTTTATTTTGTTCTGTTGGGCATGCTGTTTTACCGCTCGTAATTTCAAATATTTGTTTTGCTTTGAAAAATATTGTTATTTGGAATTTCCACAATTCATAGTTTGTGCCATCTTTCAAATGTTCAATTTTCTCATCTACTTCTTTTGAAGCCATTTTTAACCGTTTTTAGTTTTGTTTTAATTTTTACACGTGACAATCTGTTTTAGTCTTTTTCTTTTTTTTTTAATTGTTTTTACCACTAACGTGCACTACACTTTTTAATTGTTTTTACCGCGAACGCGCACTACACTTTTTAATTGTTTTTACCGGGTTTTTACTTCCAGATTTTTAGTTTCTGGATTTCACTGGTTCCATAACCTGTTGGTTTATAATAAAAAAGCCGTTGTTTTGAACAGTTTAATTAAAATAAATATTATCGCAGAGCGCAATTAAATAACTGGTGTACTCATGAACGCGTCGCTTGTCACACTGACTTGACGTCTCAACACAACATATCTTACGCTTGCGTTTTACATTTCATCTGTAATTTACTTTTCTTAACACCACCAAACACACAGCATTGTCTTTCGTCCGTAACGGTTTGGTCTTGTCGTCGATGTTGATGGTTCACCCGGAGTAACCCATGACTTTTTGCGCTCAGGATTTTCGAAATATATCCACTTTTCATCGCCAGTCACAATTCGATGTAAAAATGACTTTCTTTTGAACCTGGCGAGCAGCATTTCGCATGATGTTTGGCGGTTTTCCTGCTGTCTTTCGTTGAGTTCATGTGGAACCCATTTCCCCACCTTTTGTATCTTTCCCATGGCTTTCAACCGAAGGGAGATGGCTTCTCGGGTCACCTTTAACTGATCCGCCAGTTGTTGTTGTGTTTGAGCGTCGTCTTCGTCCAACAAGGCTTGCAGGTCAGTGTCTTCAAACTTTTTCGGTGGTCTTCCACGTTCTTCGTTCCTCACGTCAAAATCGCCACTTTTGAACCGTTTGAACCACTCGAAACACTGTGTTTTACCGAGAGCATGCTCACCGAACGCCTCCACAAGCATTCGATGCGATTCGGTTGCGGTTTTCTTCAGATGAAAACAGAAAAGTAGTGCTGTCCGCAAATCGTAATTTGTTGGCACAAAACTCGACATGTTTATCTCTAATAAACTAATGCTACTGAATGAAACTCGTGTTATTGTGAGTTGGAAATCTTTGTCGGATATCAAAACAATAACAAGACACCGCTGACGTGATGTGTCGGTAACTGCATCGACATCTAGCACCACCTATAGGCAAATTCCGGTTTCATACTTACACACCTGGTAAATGAAATAGGTATTTTATCTTAATTCTTACTATTGTGATAATAATTTTAAATTGCTCTAAATTGTTTGAACCAAATTTTAAAGGTAACCTAAATTTTGTGACCATCATGGGCAGCATAGCTAAAAATAACACTTCCGCAATAAATTAGAGTGGGCATTGTAAACCCATAAATTATTTTATATTTTGGTGTGAATTGTATGTATAAATGTACATTTGCTTAAGATTGTAAAATTTAGTTCTTCGTTTTGACAATATTATTTTACCATCGCTATCGGTAAAATAAGAATTTACTTTGTGATTTTTATTCAAATTTTAAAATTAAAAAATTTTATTTAAAGACGGTTTTTTGCAAGAGAGTTTAAAATTAAAATGTGAATTAACACTTTAATGAAATAAAAGCAATTTTTTCACAAAATTTCAACTTTTTTGCGGTCACTTTCGGGCAAAATACTTTCAAACAAAATTTTCTAATAACAATACCCAAAAATAAAATCTTAATTGCAAAAATACTTGCACAAAATTATACTCAAAAAATCAGAGTGGCAAAATCTAGGCCTTCGTCGTTTTCGGCATCTTGGCAAAAAAAATTTCTCTCTACTTACTTTTCTGCAAACATTACATTTAAAAAATTAATTTAACAAAATTTAAATTTAAAAAAATTTTCTTTCTATTTTAATAAATTAGCAATTTATTTTTGTATATTTTAAATACTCTCCCCGAAAATCTAGTCTAAATACGGCACTGCCATCCACCCTTGAAGACAAAAGTTAAAAGTAGTTTATTCAAAAAAATTAGTAAAGACAATTTGAAAAAGCGATCAAGGCAATATAAAAATAACAGGATTATTATAAACAATAAAAAAATTTATTAAACCAAAATTATATTATATTATTTATTTAAACTAAATTAGAAAACAACGAAAAACTGTTAAAAATTACATTATAATATTAAATCACCTTATCTAATGGGTTTTTTATTGTCCAGACTTTTTTGATGATAAGAAGCTGTTTAGTTTACAATAAACCATGAATTTTTAATTTAAAAATTATAACGGCAGCATAATTATTTATCGAACTTTGAACACACTGTATATGTAATTTTATTTAAACTTATTGCAATTATTCAAATTTACTAAATCAACAAATTGTAAAAATATATTAAAACTTTAATAAAGACGTCGACAGGTTACACATGCAGCATTAACAAAATGCAATTTCACAAAACCTACTTAATGTAGGAAACAAAAACACTTCATACAATTTATTTATGCATATCTTGCAAGGTTACAAATTCTTTTATATTATAATATAATTCTCTATTAATTTCTGTATATAAATCTGTTAATTTAGCATTTGTTAATTTGATATATAAGTGTGTAAATTTACACAGTGTGTGTCGAACTCCGTAAAACTTAATTTCAACTTGACTTTTATTCTTCCACCAGGATGACTTCTGAGATCCAAGCCTAAAAATTTGTTAGTTATACTACTAACACTCAGAAGTCATCCGCCCTCTCCATAATCTCCATACCGAGATTAATCAGAAGCAATTGCATTTTAAATGTAATAATATGCATTTTTACCTCTTTTTAAATTCTTTCTTATCATTTGGTGGTGGTCGTGGATAATTATAATAATAATTATTATTATATATTATAATTGTGTGTTATACAATTACCATTCTTATGTATTGTTGTGGTTGTCATCGATGGCTTGGTGTTGGTTTGGAAGGTCCTACGGTAATCTTCAGCGCGAAACGCCCGTGGACCGCGTTGGCTCAGCGCGATGAAATCTTCGTCGTCTTCAACGTTTTCTCGCGGTGGTGGTGGTGTCACTTCCATGGAACGTTTGCGCTTTCTCTTTCCCGATTTGGCAACTACAGCCACGTCTTCTTGTTGTGCGGAAGTTGTCGTCAGCTGTAGTTCGGATTGTCCACAATCGGACGCCAAATCGGGAATCATAGGAACCCCCGCAGACGTCGACGGTCCGGCAGGCTTCAACGGTCCAGCACGTATGGAGGCCATAATTTCAGCTAACTTCGCCTGCTGAAGTTGGACGTATGCATAAACAAGTACGTTATGTGCTCTTAAATATACAAAAAAATATTTATTATAATTTTCACATTTTAAGATTATTATACAATTTACCTGTTAATTTTATCGCTAGTACCGTCGGCAAGTCGGTATTGGCCAGGTTCGCGTCGCCCGGGCGCTGTGGTTGGTAAACTTTTTACCTCTTAGTCCGGCTTTTTTTGCGGCTTCTTGAAACCACTTGCGCAAAGAATCTTTACCGTCTGGCGTTTTGATGAACCACTTCGACTTATCCGCACGCTAATGTTTGTTTATGTTTAAAAACACTCGGGTTGGGCAGTCATCAGGCCGTGAAGACATCATCAAGTTGTAGAGCCGAACTGGGCACATGTCAGGGCGTGTCTTATTTGGCAATAACCATTTATCGCAAGTCAATGCTTTCGACCCGCCCGGTGCAGTTTTCGAAAATATGGGATTATATTTTAAGCACCCGATTCTTTCTCCTTTGGTATTCATTTCAAAGGAGTAGTGTTGTGTCAACGCTGCCCTTCCAGGCCAATTCCACCGCCGCAATAAGAAAAAATTTCTTATTCTAGCCGTCCGGAGTGCTCTCGTCGCAGAGCATGACCATCTGTTCATGCTCTTGCAACGTTACGGCTGCAGAGCGTTCCGAACGCTTATCTGGCATCTCTTGCAGGATCTTTCTTTTTTGTATCCCTTGCCTCCCGGGCTTTGAGGAACTCCACATCTTTAAATGGATCAAATTTAATCCCGTGCTCGTGCAATTATCATTCTCGTGTATTGTTGTGGTTGTCATCGATAGCTTGGTGTTGGTTTGGGAGGTCCTACGGTAATCCTCAGCGCGAAACGCCCGTTGATCGCGTTGGCTCAGCGCGATGAAAACTTCGTCGTCTTCAACGTTTTCTCGCGGTGGTGGTGGTGTCACTTCCACGGAACGTTTGCGCTTTCTCTTTCCCGATTTGGCAACTACAGCCGCGTCTTCTTGTTGTGCGGAAGTTGTCGTTAGCTGTAGTTCGGATTGTCCACAATCGGACGCCAAATCGAAAATCATAGGACCCCCTGCAGACGTCGACGGTTCAACAGGCTGCGACGGCAACTGTCCGGCAGGCTTCGACGGTCCTACAGGCTGCGACGGTCCGGCAGGCTTTAACGGTATGGCCCGTATGGAGGCCATAATTTCAGCCAACTTCGCCTGCTGAAGTTGGACGTATGCATAGACAAGTACGTTCTGTGCCCTAAAATATACAAAAAAATATTTATTATAATTTTCACATTTTAAGATTATTATACAGTTTACCTGTTAATTTCATCGCTAGTACCGTCGGTAAGTCGGTATTGGCCAGGTTCGTGGCCAGTGTCGCCCGGGCGCTGTGGTTGGTAAACTTGTTACCTCTTAGTCTGGCTTTTTTGCGGCTTCTTGAAACCACTTGCGCAACGAATCTTTACCGACTGGCGTTTTGCTGAACCACTTCGACTTATCCGCACGCCAATGTTTGTTTGTGTTTAAAAACACTCGGGTTGGGCAGTCATCATCAAGTTGTAGAGCCAAACTGGGCAAATGTCAGGGCGGGTCTTATTTGGCAATAATCATTTATCGCAAGTCAATGCTTTCGACCCGCCCGGTGCAATTTTCGAAAATATGGGATTATATTTTTAGCACGCGGTTCTTTCTCCTTTGGTATTCATTTCAAAGGAAAAGTGTTGTGTCGACGCTGCCACCGCTTCGTTGCCCTTCCAGGCCAATTCCACCGCCGCAATAAGAAAAAAAATTTCTTATTCAAGCCTTCCGGAGTGCTCTCGTCGCAGAGCATGACCATCTGTTCATGATCTTGCAATGTTACGGCGGCAGAGCTTTCCGAACGCTTATCTGGCATCTCTTGCAGGATCTTTCTTTTTTGTATCCCTTACCTCCCGGGCTTTGAGGAACTCCACATCTTTAAATGGATTAAATTTAATTCCGTGCTCGTGCAATTATCATTCTAGTGTATTGTTGTGGTTGTCATCGATAGCTTGGTGTTGGTTTAGGAGGTCCTACGGTAATCCTCAGCGCGAAACGCCCGTGGACCGCGTTGGCTCAGCGCGATGAAATCTTCGTCGTCTTCAACGTTTTCTCGCGGTGGTGGTGGTGTCACTTCCACGGAACGTTTGCGCTTTCTCTTTCACAATCGGACGTCAAATCGAGAATCATAGGACCCTCTGCAGACGTCGACGGTTCAACAGGCTGCGACGGCAACTGTCCGGCAGGCTTCGACGGTCCTACAGGCTGCGACGGTCCGGCAGGCTTTAACGGTATGGCCCGTATGGAGGCCATAATTTCAGCCAACTTCGCCTGCTGAAGTTGGACGTATGCATAGACAAGTACGTTCTGTGCCCTAAAATATACAAAAAAATATTTATTATAATTTTCACATTTTAAGATTATTATACAGTTTACCTGTTAATTTCATCGCTAGTACCGTCGGTAAGTCGGTATTGGCCAGGTTCGTGGGCAGTGTCGCCCGAGCGCTGTGGTTGGTAAACTTTTTACCTCTTAGTCTGGCTTTTTTGCGGCTTCTTGAAACCACTTGCGCAACGAATCTTTACCGACTGGCGTTTTGCTGAACCACTTCGACTTATCCGCACGCCAATGTTTGTTTGTGTTTAAAAACACTCGGGTTGGGCAGTCATCATCAAGTTGTAGAGCCAAACTGGGCAAATGTCAGGGCGGGTCTTATTTGGCAATACCATTTATCGCAAGTCAATGCTTTCGACCCGCCCGGTGCAATTTTCGCAAATATGGGATTATATTTTAAGCACGCGGTTCTTTCTCCTTTGGTATTCATTTCAAAGGAAAAGTGTTGTGTCGACGCTGCCACCGCTTCGTTGCCCTTCCAGGCCAATTCCACCGCCGCAATAAGAAAAAAAATTTCTTATTCAAGCCTTCCGGAGTGCTCTCGTCGCAGAGCATGACCATCTGTTCATGCTCTTGCAACGTTATGCTGGCCACTCACACTACGGTTTACCGGAGAGGTTTACCTGTACAGGTGTACCTGCGCAGGTAGACCGGAGCATTTATGGCAACGGACCTGTGCAGGTTTTTTAACCTGTACAGGCGACCGGAGCAAATTCGAAAGTTAATATTTTTCATCGACACCGTACGGTACACCTGTACGTGTGTGCATGTACTCCGGTCACCTGCGCAGGTCGTGTCAGTTGTTTTCTACTAGAAAAAGAAGGCACTGGCCTATCAATGCCAATGCGTCATCGTCTTTAATCGATGCCATCGCAAAATGAACTGAAGATCACTCCGGTACACCGAACGTCCCCATTCACCATTCCGGTAAACCTGCACAGGTAACATCTCCGGTAGACCGTAGTGTGAGTGGCCAGCATTACGGCGGCAGAGCTTTCCGAACGCTTATCTGGCATCTCTTGCAGAATCTTTCTTTTTTGTATCCCTTTCCTCCCGGGCTTTGAGGAACTGCACATCTTTAAATGGATTAAATTTAATCCCGTGCTCTGAAATTATAATTAATTAATATACACAGATATATTTTTAACTTCATTATTTACCTTCGAAATAACGCCGCTGGAGATCTCTGGCGATCGAATTCCAGAATCTTTGCATTGGCCTTTGCTTGTACTCATCCCCATTCTGTTTACGCATATTGACAGCGTACAGCTCCGAAATGTTTGCCAAGTCACAAACAGGAGTGGATGCGGTTAGAGTGAACTTTTTAGTTACAAGGAAGGCTTCCAAGGCACGGTTTCTGCACGCCAGCCCGTAAACGGTTTGGCGGCTCTTCTTTTGGTTTACCATCGCGCGGCAGGCGTTTACGTCCATGTCGCCAAATCGCTGGCTTTTCGGCTTTCTTATTTGACCTGCAAAAACACATTCATTAGGATACCCATGTAGCCACCTACGTTTTCTAATTATCTTACGAAATATTAAGATATTCAGAAAACCACATAAAAACACAACTAACAAAGCCAGAAATAACAAATAAACCACAACAAGTAAGACCACGATAAACAACAAGGTAACAAATAACAAAGATTCAGGTAACACGAAGGAAACGCGCAGAAAGCTAAGCAAGCTTGACAGAACATACAACCACAAAATCACACTGTAGACTAAAGTATATAAACTAATATTCTACTTACAATGGTTGGGACAATTAAGGTTCGTAATTTTCCGATAGCTTATCTTCATAGTCGAACGGAAAACATGTTGCTTACAATATGTAAGAATTTATACTTACATTTCTTTACATAACTTCTGTGGGTTGTTCTTTGAATTGCCAATCAATATTGGCTCGAATAATTAATTTATGTAATTTGCAATGTTGATTTGTTGTATACTTGTAACGATTGATACTCGTTCTTGATGATTGTTTAGTATAAAGTTTAATACAGTTGGCATGTGCCTTGCATTGTTGCAATAAAATAATAAGAATAAATAAATGAATTGATGTTGACTCGAAGCCGATTCAATGCTGAATGTCTTGAATTGCAGCAAGCGGAGCGCGCCTCTCCCACTCTAGCGCTGTCGGCATGCGCTCTGTTTGAACATTCAAAAAAAGACCAAACATCCCCGCCGTCTTGAAAAATGTGATTTTCAAAGAAAAAATAAGAAATATGTACCTGTCAAATAAATATAAATTCAATTAGTTAACAATAAAAACTGAGATGTAAATGCTAAAATATTGAAAAATGGAACTTAAAGTTCGTAATTCTGCAAAATGAAATAAATTTAATATTAACTTTAGATAAAAAATGTTTTTAAACTTAAACTTCACATAATGATATTTTTATTTATTGTCGATTGATTGTCCACATCGTTAAATAATTCCACAGTTTTGGTAACAGAACGTTTAACTAAACCTGTAGTTGTTCTGATGGACACCACACGTACCATTCCGTCTGGACCTAGGTGGACGTCGACGATGCGTCCCATTCGCCACAGCATTGGAGGCGTATGCGATTCACGCAGTACTACAAGAGCACCTGGTTTAACTGATGAATCAGTATTGCGTTGCCATTTTGATCGTGGTTGTAACAGCGTCAAGTAATCAAGAGACCATAATTTCCAAAATCGCTGCTGCATTTGTTGAACCATTTCGAAGCGGCTGAGTCGATTCGCATGAGCCCGTGGTCATCTATATAAGGATTGAGCGATTTTAATTTGCTTCGCATAGAAATAGCTGTTTTTTTTGTTAAATTTTGAATTTCATCAGGAAATGATTGCAATTGAACGTTTTTTATGAGTAGATTTAATGAATGCTGTATCTCAGTGACAGTAAGAGAACCGTCGATTTTCGGGTTAATTTTTTGACAATTATTTATGAATCTGACACAATAGGCTAATATTCTCTGAAGTTTAATCAATTTTGAATTTTCGTTTAAAAGTTTCGATATAACTGAGTGCGTTTGATTAGATACAAAAGAAGTGATAGATGATGCTGATTGTTTAATTTCTGGAATATTTGTAAGAGATTCGACCGTTGAGTGTGGCCAAGTCGATGAATCTTCAACTAACCATCTTGGTCCACTCCACCATAGTTGACATGAAGCTAATTGACTTGCTGGTGCTCCTCGACTTACATGTCTGCAGGATTGTCTCCAGATCGGATATGATGCCAATCAGAAACGTTTGTTAATGAAATAATATCTGAGACTCGATGTGCTACAAACGTTTTCAGTTGAATTGGTGTTTTTCTTAACCATGCAAGTACTATTGAGCTGTCGCACCAATAATATGTTTCGTTAAGGATAAGATATACGCAGCTAACTTTGATTCACGAACGCGAGGGGGCTTATAAGCTCGTTGTATTTTATAATTCGCGGGTAGACAACACGTTTAACAAATTTTTAAGTCATCTAACTTATTATTGTTTTACCGATACGCGTCGCTATTTCTAACATACGATCGATAAGCTCCTCCTTTTAAAATACGAAAATTACCCTCTCTGTTATGTAGTTTACAAATTTTATCAATTGTAAGAGCGGGGAGAATTTTCAAAGGTTTACTTAGTATTTTTATACTCGTACATATTTTATGTTTGGTAATTTTATACAAATTTTTAGTTTCCTAGAACTAAACGTATACAAAGCTGTTGGTGATTTAAATGATTTTAAAAATAACACCATTTTTATATGAAATTATATAATGTTTAATAAACGAACAATTCTTTTTTTCTTCCAGTACACGTAAATGAAAAGGATAATCTCGGGTTGTCAGGATGATGAAATCAAACAAAAACTTACGTTAAGCCAACGTTTCGAGGGATTTATTCCCCCATCATCAGGGCTGAAATGGGAAGAAACAAATGGTTACATTGGCAAACCTCAACAAACAATTAAGCTGTACTCACCAAAACGCAAAAAGATATAAAAAGTTTGGTTACATGTGAGGTGGCTACAGAGGACAGCCAATCGACATGGGCCAACGGTATAACAATCAATAGAGTATAAAGCGATAATTTTCTTAACATACAGAGAATAAATAGAGTACTAAATATAAAATATAAGCAATAAGCTGTCATAAAATATAAACATTTAACAATAAATAGCAAAATATCAAACACACTAGCAGTAACACGTAAAATAAGCCAAAAAACTGATATAACCGGCACGTACGATTGGCATATAGCGATACCGCGCAAACTGATAAGCATGAATAAACAACCATTCAAACATGCCGCCACTAACAAAAGTAAAAATAACCAAAATAACATTATAAGTGCCCTCTGACGGTGTGTAAATATAACAGGAATTGTAAATAAACAGGTGAGCACGACTCAACAAACAACGAAAAAACACAGCAGGAAGCAAGTAGTGTAGTCAAGAAAACCACACACGATACAAAGAACCGGAAAACCGGCTAGGAGTCACAAGAAAACATAAAACCACAACACAGGTCGCCCAGCTTCAGGTAGGTGACATTCTGTCGCTAAATCTACGTAACACACCTCTAAAACCACTGTTAATATATGTGTAATCAGTTTGTTTATTAACATTGTTGTCAATGGTGGATATGTAAGTTGCTTCCAAAAAAGCAGCGCAAATAAAATTATTATTTCTATAGAACAGAAAGAAACCTCAACATTAAATTTGAAAAAACTTTTAACAACTTTTGCCGCAAAAAAAACTAGAAAAGTTAAAATTTGATTTTTTTTAGTTTTATTTTTGTTAGAAAAGGTTTTTTTTTAATAAAAATATGTAAATCAGTATTTTTTTAAATATCGCGGATTTTTGTTTCTCAGCTCAGCACTGCTATATAAATGGGGAAAGGGGCACTGATAAAATTTTGCCTAGAGCGTCAAATATTCTAACGCCGGTCCTACTTGTGCTATTATAATCTAAACACCACGCGGGAATAATGAATGTTTTTTTATTTTCTTCAATTAGTCTTTTGCAATCCAAAGAGAAAACATTTTTTGTGGCAATATTGATATGAAAACTATTTTATTTGTGTAATAATTAAAGAAAGCATTAAATAATTAAACACGAAACAAAGTACTCTTGAAAAATGGAAACCTAGAAAAAGATACAAAGATGAAAATGTATAAAACGATAACAAGACCGATTCATTACGGAAGAAATAAAAAATAAACATTTGAATCGCTTATTTTCTTTTGATTGTACAAGAAAATTCTTATAAAAAATTATTTATTTTTGCATTTACACTTTATTCTATGTTTTTTTAAATAGAATTAAAATTTTTCTACCGCCAGTAAAATTATGCGATTTATAATTTTTATGAAATGTTTTGTAAGCATCTAAAAAGTAAACACATTAAACATTTCCACTTATTATCTATCATAAGCCACATGATATACAATGGATTTGAAATGCATATACCCCACTACAAAATATTTCTAGATACACGCAAGAATTTCTGACATTGTAAAGCTCACAATATTAATGAATTATTTGGACGATTGCATTTCACAAAACAGAAAACTGTGCGCTCAAAAGTGCATACAATATAATAACCATCTGTGGGCTATTGACTGAACTATAATGTTCCATTTTATCTAAAATTATTTTTTGAATTCATCAATTATTTTCAATTTCATTTTTAATGCGTTTTAGGTAACATAAATTGTTGAAAATTATTTTACGGATTAATTTATAGATGTACATTCTTTAAATAAGTAAAATTTTATTAATTGATAATTATTTTCATGTTTTACAACAAATATTATTGTTATAAATACAATTTTTGAGTTCAAAAACCCTGTTAAGCAATCCTTATAATGTCACAAATATTATCTCAAAATTTTGAACCAATCCGTCCAGCCGTTTTTTAAATAGGCTGGTAGATGTGATTTAATTTTGCATCTGCTTAATTTTTTTTTTTATTATTAATAATTCTTCGTTAGTAATCATTTCCTCTACTTTAATTTTTGTTAAATAAATTACAATTATAGTATTTAAAGAATTTTAATTCTAAATTTCAAAATTTGCCAAAAAAAATTATGGCTAAGCAATCCTTAATTCATCGTAAATATAATTCCCAAATTTGAAAAATATCTATTCAGCCGTTTTTGAATTGTCCTTGTAGATGTAAGAGCGCGCCGTAAAATCCTAGCCTTAACATGAATGTTGGACGTTAAGATAATTTGAATTTTTGCTACTGTTTTTGCAAGTAAGTGTGCTGCCATTAATTCAAGTTTTGGAATGGTAATAATTTTTAAAGGAGCTGCCCTGACGTGTTTGTCGATCGTAAATAAATGCAAATACCGTAAGGCTTGTTTCACACACATCAGGTTCCATTCGACACGGCACGTCTTCGATTCGTTTTCGGTTGTTTCTGATAAGTGTGAAACGATAATTAGGTTTCTATTCGGTACCTAATAGAAACCGTATAGCCACCGAATACTCTTTCGAGGGAATAATTTTTATCGGGTACTTTTACAGTCCACTAGACGACGGAGACTATGTTCCGGAATAAAAATACAAAACCAAAACCTATCCAAGACGTGCCGTATCGAATGGAACCTGATGTGTGTGAAACGGTAATTCGGTTTTAATTCGTTACCTAATAGAAACCGTATAGTACCGAATACTCCCTCGACCGAATAGCTTTTATCATTATTTGATGTTCGCAACTTTTTTTGCTTCTACTTTTTTTTTGTTTTAATTAAATATGGTAAAATTTATGTAATAATGCTACAGTATGATGTATTATATATTATATTATTATATAAATTTATATTGATGGTATTATTAGTAGATGTAATGTTAAATATAAAATACTTTAATATAAATAGGTACTATATAATATAAAATACTATCGACTTGATAGTAACTTGACCCGATAAAACTTAAACTTAAAAAAAAATGTATCAAGTTTCACATAGTAATTTTTATTTTTTCTTCTTTATTCAAATATTCTAAGTCCAAACCTGTTGAAATGTAAATCAATGTATTTTTTATTGTTTTCTAAATAATATTTTTCTACGTATGTATGCTTTACTTGACAGTTAAAATTAATTATTTTAAAGTTTTTGTTTCGTTTATTTTGGCGTTACAGATGGTCCTTTAGCTTCACATGTAATTCATCAAATGATTTTTTTGATATCCTGAAGTAATTAAAAAAATGTTCTTCGTGCTCACTTAGCTTCCGGAAAATGGTGCTAAATGCTCCAAATTCCAGCCGTAAAGTGATGAGAGAGTGCTTCCAATGAATTCTTACATTCTTTTTTGGTTTTTTTATTCTTCTATAGAGAAACAGCATAGCAATAACTTGACTTCTCTACATGACAATCACTAGACGACCGAGCATGTGTTGTTGGAAATTTAAAACAGGGTTTCTTATAGGAAGTTCGCGGATCCCTTAGGAGTCCGTAACATAAATTTTAGGGGTCCACAGGGTTCTTTTCATTAACTTACTTTTGATATAATTTAATTAAGAATTAATATAAACTAATGAATAAAAGTGATTTTTATTAATGTTCGTGCTGTTCGTGGAATTTTTGAAATTCTGAAAGCGGTCCGTGGCTACAAAAAGTTTAAAAACCCCTGATTTAAAAACATTAAAATAACATTTTTTGTAATTTTGAATCCCTTTCTACTTTGTTACCTTGTTTTAGTTTTAAGTTTTCTATATAAATTTAGTATTAACGATATAATTTTTTAGTTTTCAGTTTGTTTAAAAAAAATAAGATACATTATATTCAAAATTTCACAATACGTTTCAATTTTTAATTTTAACATTTTTAATTCTAATGTTGACCGGAAAACACAAAACCGGATACAAACCGTACGAAAACCGTGTATGTGTGAAACGAGTCATTCGTTTCGGTTTAAAACCGAAACCAAATCGAAGCGTGCCGTGTCGAATGGAACCTGATGTGTGCGAAACAAGTCTAACTGACTTCGCTGGCATCGCAAAACGCGTGAATTTGTATATTAACTGAATTAACGATCAACACTTGTCTAGGAATAGATAAGTCCTGAATTTTGGGCAATACCTCCAGACAGTTCTACCACGACGGAGGTTACACGATCAATCTGGCGTCAATCTTACCAAGATCTCAGATTGAACTGATGCTAGATTGATCGTGTAATGCGTTGATTGACACCAGAATTACAGACTGATGGAATATTTTAATAATTTTCATCAATCTGCGTAGGTTTATGTTGACTTCTTATGAAACAGATCTCGTTACCTTTATCTTGCAAGCAGTGAATGCATTCACCGTGGATTGGTGAAATATTATAAAATATTTTAATAATTTTTCTCAATCTGCGTAGGATGATGTAGGATAACTGCTAACCGCGTTTGATAACAAATGTGTTATCTTTTCTTTCAAGCTGTTAATGCAATCAATTTGAATAGTAATGCAGCTAAACGAAGATGCCTTATCTTTTGCTATGTCAGGGCTTGCTGAAAATTGTTCCGACCCGGAAAAGGAGTTCATTCTAGGTTTAGAAACTTTGTCTATTTTGTGGAATAAAACTCACGCCCAATATACAAACAAATATAAACAAAATGAAGCATTGGAAAAGCTTCTACAAATTTAAAAAAATTAAGCCTACGGGTAATATTGACAATGTGAAAAAAAAATAGTTTGGCAAGTAACTATCGAATAAAACTGAAAAAAATTGTTACATCTGGAAGATCGGGGGCTGGGGCAGATGAAATTTAAGTCCCCAAGACTTGGGCTTTGGAATATCTACGATTTTTAGATAAATTTTAGATAAAAAAAAACCCCAGAGAAGATAACCTACTAAATAAGTTGGCCGATTAAGTAGCTGCACAGATTTTAAACATTAAAATTCTGCAATCTATTTTAACTTAACTTTAATTTTTGTTGTTATTTTTTTTTTTTAATTGGCAACGCCTCCAATTGGAAATGGGAATGGACCATCCAATTTTGTGGAAATTTATAGACGGTTTAAAAAAAGTTCAATAAAGTCGTGATATGTTTTATGAACATCTACTAGAAGGTCACGAGCCACCAAATAAATTAAAGAAATATCCTGATGCTGATAAAGGTATCAAAACCATTCTGTCTGATTATGCGAATCGAGATATAATCGACTATCTTCGAAGATTATCTTATAATTTTGAGATGAATTCATAAGAAAGCAATCGTTATATTGTATATACAGCTACAAAAACCTCTTTTTTTTGTAAAAAAATTGTCGCGAGTTAGGCCTCTTTAAAGCATTTTTTTAAATTTCCACATTCACAGGGCCATAGCTCCGAAAATATTAATTTTTTAATAAAAATATTTTAGTGCTTTTTTAAAGAACATGAAATAATCTACAAACTAGATATAAATCTTTTATGTTCTAAAATCAACGGTTTTCGATTTATGAATTAAAGTAAGTAAAAAAATGTTGAAAAATTCGAATTTTTTTTATAACCCTGTATCTTTTAAACGAAATATTTTACTAAAAATTTAACGCTCCATTCTGGATAAGAGATTTAACGAACTACAACTTTTGTCTAGTAAAAATTTGTGAAAAATCAATACATTTCACAGAAATTCAGAAAATAATAAACAAGGCAGCTACAAAACAAAAAATTAAATTCAGTCAATTTTTATTTTTTTAAAAAATTATTTTATTAATTTAGGTTAATTGATTAATTAATAATAATTAATTAACCGTAATTAATAAAAATAAGTTACTTCTATAACGATTTCGACTTATTAAAAGTAACGATTTTAGAATTTGAATAACCATAAAATCGTATTTTTACCATCAATCACCCATCAGTCTGGATTGACGGTGTAACATCATTTAATTCAACCATCAATCCATCCATCTTTCATCAATCTGGCATCAATCTCAGATTGACGCTAGATTGATCGTGTAACCTCCGTCAGAGTGAAGTTCTACAGGAAGAGATTCGTCCCACGTAAGATTTAATTGCCAGAGACGTTGTAGAATTATTCTTGATTTGATTAAAATTAGACTTACTAAAACTAGAGGATCAAATATTGTACTGATTGTAGATAAAATGGATCGTTTAATGATTAATGAATTGTTTTCCTTAATTTTGAAAGAATATCGGAAAAGATCTTTCTTTGAATCCCATTCGAGCCCTAAAGTTTTAATTGACCGAGATTCATCGTTGAAATGAGTTATTGTATTGATGGAATCGACATTTTCTAAAACCTGAGGATGGTTTGATGACCACTTCCTTATTGGAAAACCGTATTTCAAAAATAAATTATTTAATTGGTTGACTAGTATTGTGGCTCGAGCCACTGTTTTACAGCTGGCAATGAGATCGTCAACGTAAAAAGAATTTCTAATTAAATTGCTAACTTCTTGATTAGAATGAATTGATTCTACCGCAACTTGTTCAATGCATCGGGTTGCTAAATAGGGAGCTGAAGATGTCCCGTAAGTGACAGTGTTTAATTGATAGATTTTATTGTTCCATAAAATGTTTTGAAAGATTCTATGATCTTTGCTTACCCAGATTTGTCTGTACATTTTCTCGCAATCGCTGGTGAATGCTATTTTATGTAATCTAAATCTTATGAGTATGATGAATAATTCAGGTTGGACTACTGGACCGACCTTTAATGATGATGGACCGACACATCGTTCAATGATAGCCCTGTTGAAGTTAGACAACTGGCGTAAAAAACCACTCTTATTTTACTAGTTAATTTGTCGGGTTTGATGATTGGGTGATCAGGTAAAAAATATGCCTTTTGAATTTCACTTTCTGAATAAATTACCGGTGTCATGTGACCTAAAGTTTCGTACTCTTGCATGAATGCTGAGTATTGGGTTTTAAGAATTAAATTTGAATTTAAGCGTTGTTCAAGGAGTGATAATCTTTTCTTTGCAATATTGTATGACTCGCCTAATTGATTAATGTTATCCTTAAATAGTAACCGTACAATGATTTTTCCATCCCCTTCTCGAGAGGTGGTTTCAGTAAATAACTGTTCACATTCAAGTTCTTGTTGCGATTTGGGATGTGTGACGAGACTTTCTTCAATTTGTCAAAAGGCCGCCAATTGATTTTGAATGTCGAGCTTTTTGTAGTCGGTCATTGTTAACATGCAAGTTGAGTTATGTAATGATGTGGGATGCTGAATAATTGCACCTGAAATTACCCACCCAAATTGAGTTTTTTGCGCTATTGGTTTGCGTCGTCCTAGGGAAATCTGACCAATGCCCATTAATTGCCAAAAAACTTCGGCACCTACTAAAATGTTGATTTTACTTGATTGTGTAAAAGTAGGATCAGCTAATTGAATATGTTGGGGAATGTTGAAGTCACCGAATCTTAAAGTGGTTTGCGGCAAATCATTTGTAATTTCTGGTATTGTTAAGCAATTGATTGTGCATTTAAATGCGTTGTTTATGCCTGATATCGAATGATTTATTCGCTTTGCTTTTAAATTTAATAGTTGGACAATGTCTTGTCGGATAAAATTTGATTGTGAACCACTATCAAGTCAAATTCTGATTTTGTGACGATTACCTTGTTCGTCATATATGTGAACAATGGCTGTTGGCAAAAGCACAAGTGTAAAACTTAAATTGTGAAAAGTTTGCAACTGTTGTTGCTTGCGTTTCTGTTTGTTCATGTGAAGCATGTGATGTGTCATTAGTGTTTACTTGATCGTTGGTTAAATGTAATAAAGTGTTGTGACGTCGATCACACCTTCTGCAGTTTGAAGATTTACAATCTTTGGTTATAGGATTTTCACGAAAGCAGCTTTTGCAAAGTTTGTGTTTAATTACCTCGTTGATGCGGTCGGGAATGCTCATTTGAAGAAACTTTCCGCAATGGTAAATGGCATGATTACCTGATGTACAAATTTTACATGCAGGCCCTTGGGCTGCTAAATGTGCAGAAAACCGTGATGATTTGTTATGAATGACACCTGTTTGTCTTGTTGTGTTCAAAGCTTCTAATTCGCGACATTTGTTTTTCAAAACTTTTGACAAATCCTTCATGGTAGGAATGTGTTGTAATCCCGATCTTTCCTTTTCCCAGTCGCGCTTGGTTATTGAATCAAATTTCGTGCGCGTTAGGTAAACAAGAATTGAATCCCAATGTTCGGTTGGTTGATTAACAGCCGTATTCATAAACGATGCCGTACTTATACTTAAAAAACGACTTTTAAAATAGACCCTTATTGACCTAGTAAATAAGGTTGCAATAAAAACAAATTCGACCTTATTGGTCTTACTTAGCACTTAATACTTGTCTATGAATCTGGGCGTAAGTGATTTGAGGGCTTGAATATGTTTAAGTGTATTGTTTAATTATGATGGTAATTGACTGTATGACTCCCTTTGCAATGGTTCCAGATCAAATAAATGTTTTAGGTGCGTGTTGATTATTCTAGCTTTGTCCTCATAGCGTTCTTTTAATAAATTAATTGCTACTTTATAATTTGTGGAACAAATTTCAATTGATTCGAGAATGTCTTTTGCATCTCCGCTAAGCGAACCTTTTAAATATTGTAGTTTTTGAACTGGCGATAAGTTTTTATTATAATGAATAACCGAGTTGAACATGTCATAAAAGTTCAACCATTTATCTATTTCGCAACTGAAGGTGGGAATGGTTAATTGCGGCAATTTGATATTTTGATAAAAGTTTTGCATTGGCATTAAATTTGATTCTGAATTTGAATTGCTGTTTCGCGATGTGACCGATTCTGCTCGCGATTGAACCGATTCCTCTTGCGATTGATCTGACAACGCGACGCTGCTTCCACCGTGGTTGGTTTGTAAAATGCCACCAACATTGTTATTTTGAATAATTGTCCGATAAGTTGCTAAAATTGAATAATATGTGGTTTCAAATGAATTTCTTTCTAATTCGTGCACTGTTGTTTCGATTGAGGTATCAAGTTCCTCTATTTGCGATTGTACGTATTCAAATTCATCCAACAAGGGTTCCACTTTGGTTACTCTTAATTGGACTTCGTTAATTAACGTTTGAGTTTGAGTAATTGCATATAAATCTAACGTTTCAATAAATTGGTTGTTTCTCGTTAAATACCCCTTTAAGTTTCCGCGCTTTGTTTTGTAAGATTGTAATTCGATTATTTTAACTAAATTTAATTTTAAGTTGAATATTTATCAGATTGAATCTTATTGTGAAAGGTATAAATAATAAAGAATGTAAAGGACTCACACTTGGTGCTGCTTATCGTTGCAAGAGACCGTGGCAGCTGCGTTGATAAGAACCGCTCGACTCCAGATGGTGATAGAATGTTGAAACATGCTTCGTTTTACTGAATCTTGCTTGAAATTCGACTATTTGATTTTCGTTTCCAAGCTTGTAATTTTCAAATTGATTGTGATTGCTCTCGAAGTTCCAAAATGTGATTGGAATCGGAACTTGTTGGACCAAAAGGACCCTGTAGTTGGTTGTATCCGGCTCGAAGGACCATAAAAATGTGGGTTGTTCTTTGAATTGCCAATCAATATTGGCTCGAATAATTGATTTATGTAATTTGCAATGTTGATTTGTTGTATACTTGTAATGATTGTTACTCGTTCTTGATGATTGTTTATTATAAAGTTTAATACAGTTGGCATGTGCCTTGCAATGTTGCAATAAAATAATAAGAATAAATAAATGAATTGATGTTGACTCGAAGCCGATTCAATGCTGAATGTCTTGAATTGCAGCAAGCGGAGCGCGCCTCTCCCACTCTAGCGCTGCCGACATGCGCTCTGTTTGAACATTCAAAAAAGAGCAAACAACTTCTTTAGAATTTTTTTTTAGTTTGGTAATTAGTAACTCATTTACTTTCGTGTGGTAATTATAAATATGTAAATTTTTCAAAATTTTAGAAAATCTTGGTTTCCTCAAAGCAATGAGGTTCATATAATGTTATGTTCTTGAGCGAGTGAGCGTTGATTTTTCGGCTGACCAAAAAATTGTTTTTTATAGCCAACTGGTAGATATGTTTCATGTTTTTGTATCCGAGCAGCTGTGTTAGAGAAATAATAGTGTTATCTACTACAAATTACGCGAATGCGTGCGAATGCCAACTCATATTCACGATAACGCAGACGTGATGATTAGAACCCGGATTTATAAGCGCTTTAAAAAGTTTCAAAAACGAAGAAAAAAGTCCTAAAAAATTGAAAAAAAAGCACTAAAAATCAAACTACATTCGTTTAATAAATTAATTATCATATATTTTTTCAAATTTTTCATGATTAAAGGTTGTCTTCTGTCGTTCAACACCTGCTTATATAAATATAAAAACTTTGCTCAACAACAACCGACGTAATATGAGACCATTTGGATTACAGTCAGTTAATTTACCTCACCATTTGAACTTTTTCCTATTCACTATTAGAAAGAGGGCATTTTCTAAGTATATTGCAACAAAAATTTTGTAAGATTAGGCATAAGTATTCGAAAAATCGGAATTTTAAAATTTGCAATTCAGCGGACGCGTAAAACTCGACATAGCTTACACCCTCCTCCTTACACCCTCCCACACTTCCTTACACCTCCAGAGTTTTCTTTCTGACCACAGTGACTGATTTAAAGAGGGGCTATAAGAGCTGAAGCCCAAGGCGGCAAAATTCAGGGGCGGCAAATTTTTGCAAAAATATCAAAAGCACATGTGAAGGTTACTGTTGCGTATACCATCCCAAGAATTGAACTTTGAACTGTTGAATTGAACACAAAAAATTTTTAGGATTATGCAATAGTTGTCGAAATAACGGCAATTGAAAATTACGACGATGAACGATAAACTTATTGACGATATGGAGTTAAATTTACCCCTACCTTTTAGTAAATTCACACATAATTAATCTATTTTTAAAATTACCCCCCTTCTTACCCCCTCAATTTTTCTCTTGCAATTTGTCGATAAATACGGAATTTTCTCGTTTCTCCTTCTAGTTCATCGCCTGATGATGCCATAACAACATGGTGAAAACGTTTGCGTGACACATGGCGTGGTTTAGTTTGGTTATTTGGTAAGCGCAACATTTCAAGTTTGGTTAATTTCTTGATTTTTTAATTTTTTAAATGTTTTCAATTTTGTTTGGTATATTTGCTCTTACTTCTTGTTATTTTTACTGTTATACATGACTGATGACCGGAAATAATCGTGAAATAAAGGCCTTTATATTATGTTAAAAGTTTTTTAAGTAATTTTTATCAATTCTTTTGCGTAATTTTTTCTGATTTATATTTGCTTGTTTATTCAAATATTCTAAGTTCAACCCTGTTAAATGTGAATTATTGTCATTTTAGTTTCTTGAAATACCTATTATGTTTCTTTGTAGTATGTAATTATTTACTTAAGGGGTAAAACCACTGTAACAGCTGTAAAAATAGCGTTTTTTTGACAATTTTTTTGCATAGAAGGAAAGGTAGTAGAATAATAATATTCGAGTTAGGTATTCAGTATATATTTAAGTATTAAACAAAAAATTATCATCTAGAAATATTAAGAAATGGCGACACTGGAGCCATTCTCGTGAGGTTTATTGAATTTGAAGCGCTCTGCGGCACGCAGTGTAGCTTGTCCAAATTTGAATCTAAAATAAAACAAAATAATTCACTTAATCTACATGTTCATAGCTAGAGAAATACGTAGGGGATTTTAAAAATATTGATTTTTGAGTGATTGACGGCTATTTAAATGAAAACTTTTAATTTTTTACACAAAAATCGGTAATCATTTGTTAATAAATAATGTATAAATCAACTTATTGAAAATCCCGTACGTATTTCTCTTCAAAATATTATTATAAAGATATTATCAAAAATTTGAACGAAAAGAACAAAAATTGTTGGAGTTATGCTGCGTGCCGTTTTGAAAAATCGTGTTTCGAGAAAAATCGTGTTTAATATTGAAATGTGTTATAGACATAAAAAAAATTTAAAATTTTACTGTTTGAAATTGTTTAACTTTAATCTGGTATTCCAAGACCATAAAGGTGCTCTTCCACATTAAAATATTCTTCCTCGTTCTCTTTTATCGAAGTTTTTATGCTAGAACGTGCGTGTTTTGTTGCATCTGTCAAAGACTGCTTGGCGGGTTTGTTCAGCTTAGCATCGGCTTCTAGACACAAACTGTATGATTTCTTTCCTTTCTTGCCCCGGTATACCTTTGAGTCACTCATTGTAACTTAAAAACACTTTGAAATTACAAATCCACTGTTAAAAATCAGCACTACACACAAATTCCGTGATTTCAAAATAAAAAAATTGTATATTTGCGACGAAATCAAACATCCGTTTAACAAAGTGTAACTGTGGGTTTAAAACATAAAAATTATATTCTTCTTGCACATATACTAACACTACACTAAAAAAAACAAAAAGTAACCCATTGGGGTTACTTTCCAGTAGAGATTAATTTGTAGCAGGTAGTTCTTACGCAGCAATCCGACACGCTTGGGGTACAAGCTAGAAATTTTACTAAACAAATTTTTTTCAGAACCTTCCAGAAGGTTCAAAGTATCTTTTAAGCCAATAAAAAAAATTTGATTTTCTGAAAAATTTACTATGGTTTTACCCCTTAACAGTTAAAATTTATTATTTTAACATTTTGTTAGGTTTTATTATTTTATAAACTAATTTGTAGATAAGTAAATGATATTTAAAAAAAGTCTAATTCATTAAGAATACGTATTATTCGTATAACTTATTCGACGATTTATTCCAAGTATAAAAGTCATCGCGTTCTACAATGCTTTTATACGTATATAGCATTACTATTCCTGAAAAATAGTTCTTGCGCACTCTTTTTAGGTCGTTTGAAATCTTTGTTTACATCATTTGACATTAATTTAACCATAAATTGAAATGTTACTTTAAGAAAGTGTTTTCGAAAAACACTAAATTAGTTTGCTATGCCGGTTCTGTATAATTTAAATTTAAAAACATTCAAATTTGAATTTGTAGTTGATTATTCTGACCTCCAAATTATTGTATTCAACATAATAATCGATCATATTTTTAAACACTTGACGATGTCGACGTAACAAAACATCTTCAACAATTTCATCGTCTTACTCTGAGTCAAAAGCATTCAAATTTAGTGAACATATTATATTAAGAGTCTACGATACCCCTTTATAGGTGCAGCAAAACATGACCTACGTCATACCTATTTTCTCCGTCATACCTATGAAGTTACTTTTCACTGATTTGAAAAAAAATCATAACAAGGGATGACTGTCAAAGGATTATTGCTATTAGTTGATAAATATTACAAAGTTTTTGATCAATAAGCATAGATTAGAGAATTCTCTTATTACCTATAATTTTTAATAATATTATAGATGAATGTTGTTTTCAAAAAACGGTATTTAAAAAATCATATTTTAATTTAAATATTACTAAACAGATGACCCCACCGTCAGTTTTAATAAATTTTACAAAAGTCCTTCGATGGACTGAAACAAGTCTAGTCCTTAGATCAGTAAATTGTACCTCCTTTTAAAGAAAATTCCCGGTACCTCGCATACCTGTGCGTTACCAAGTCTACCTAATCGTAGACTCTTAAGCACCCTGTATTTTAATTTTACAATTGGTGCTTCTCATAAAAGTTTATAAATAAAATTATAAACTCAAATACCTACCTGAAAATAAATTATTGTTTACATTAGATGACCCTTCTTTCTTGCCTTCGGCATGGATACCAACACAAAATTTCCAAACTTAACTGTAGGTACAGTGTACTTACAAATAAATTAATTTACATTTACAAACAAAACTTCAAAATAATTTTACAAAATAAATACTCTTTGTTTGATCTTTTTGGTTTCAAAACACGACAATATATTGCGATGTACCCCTGTGTACATCTTCTTGTTAATTAAATCAATTTATTTTTTTAAATCATCCAATTGAAAACGTATTTCTTCAAATTTTTATTTTTATTTCAACACAATAATCCAAAATGGTAACGTTATATTTTTTGATACCAGTATCGCAATCCGGCTTATCATCCAAATTTATAGTTTCTTCAACCAATTTTCAACTTATTAACATAAAATTTTTAATTTACTTATATTTTTAATTATTGTTTTCTTCTTTCTTATTGCTCTATTATCTTCTTTATCTTATTACAATTATCATCAATAGCTTCCGTTCCAATTAGATTTCCAAAATCATTCAACTGTTTTTCAAAAAATTAATATACTCCAATTACAAATATTAAATAAAAAACCTTTCATCAAAAAAACTTCTTATATTTTCAAAATTATAAACTTATTAAATAAAATTTTTCGGACTAATCAATCACATGTCCATCACGTCAACCATTTTTGGCAAAAGGTCTGGTATTTCCTGTGATACGTCCCCACCTATCAAATTCTGCAAACTTCCAACTAAATAATTAATAAATATATTAATTCTTAACTTGTGATAAATTATATCAAGTAAGTTTAAAAGTGAACAAGTTAAATAAACGTAAAATATAAAATTTTTTATTTTATAAGCTTTCAGCGAGTTGTATCACCTTCGTCAGAATAATAATAACAAGCAATATACATGGATACCGCAAAATCATCTATATCGGTTTTTCTATTCATGGAGTTCTTTTCCTTCTTGATGCATATCATTTCGTGTAGAAGTCTATCTTGATAGTTGCTAACTGATTTTAAAATTTTGGCATTTTTGAAGTCTGCATTATGTCCATCGACGAGTATATGCTTAGCTATAGCAGTTGATTCGGGTTTGTTACAACGGATACTAGAGATATGTCCACTCATTCTCTTCTGAAGCCATTGGTTGGTTTGCCCAATATATACCAGCTTACAAGTTGTACATTCGACTTTATATATTAGATCTGACTTTTTCTCTGCAGGAACGGGGTCTTTTAATTTGGTGTACAGTTGTCCGATGTTATTAGTGGATCTAAAGGTCATATTAATATTTTCTGGTTTTAATATTCGTTGTAGTTTCTCGCTTAGTCCTCTGACGTAAGGCATGACTGTGAAGTTTGATGTTTTTTTCTTTAAACTGCTACCATTATAGAGTTTGTTAACACGGTCTTTAACGATTTTAATCACAAGTTTTTTAGGAAATCCATTTTTAAACAGTGTCTCCTTAGCTATATTAAGTGTTTCTTTCTGGTATTCGCCGTGTGTTAATTTTAAAGATCTATCAACAAGGCTTAAGGCGGTGCTAATTAATTGGCTTTTGTGATGGTAGGAGCTAAAGTTAAGGTATCTTCCTGACCAAGTTTGCTTTTGAGTCCACTTATACTTTAAACTGTTTCTTTCGCGAATTAATTGTATGTCCAGGAAAGTTATTTTGTTATCTTCTTCTTGCTCGATTGTGAACTGTAGACGGGGATGAAATCCATTGAAATTCTTGAGTATGAAATCTTCGTTGTCTTGAGAGATAGCGGTAATTATGTCATCCACATAACGTTTATAAAATGGTAGTTTATAAGGAAGGGTTGAAATACGGTCTTCTTATAGAATCTCCATGACAAGATTAGCGATCGTCGCGGATATAGGGCTTCCCATGGCAGTACCGAATATTTGTTTGTATTGTTACGAAAGAACGGCTAATTATATTTGATGACTAATGTATGACGTCATGTGAGATGAGTCATAGGTGATAACATCATTAGTCATTCAAATAATGCTTCGATATCAATCGAGAAACACTGAGAAGCGAATGGAAATTCCTGGATGGTTATGGAATTTTCTGGAAGGCTGCATTTAAGTATAAATGCAGCGCAATTTCCTATCACGAATCAATTCCACTTTGAACGCGCGAGTATTAACATAAATGAACAGTAAACATAAATAATAGTAAAGTGATAAACGATATACCGAGTGTTTAAATAAATCCGGACTTAGTGTTAAATATAAATTATAGTGTAAATAAATTGTAGTGTAATTAGTGTTAGTGTTAAACTTAGTTTAGTAATTGTTATTAACCGTATCTGTAAATATTTGTATTAGCCCTTTAGAAATAAATAAACGTTTTAATTTTCGTTACAGTATATTATGCCATTGTATTGAAAATACGTGGTTTCTAGGCAGAACTTGAGAGCATCCAAGAATATCCATTTAGGGATACTTGTATAGTTTTCTATTTCGTCCCATTTTTCTTTAACTGCATTAATGGCCAAATCAATAGGAATGTTGGTGAATAGAGATTTAACGTCCAATGATACCAATTTATAGTCATTCGGTATATTTATTTGTTTGAGTTCTTCTACAAATGTCCATGAGTCCTTTGGGTAATATTTTGACTTACCTAAAATGTTAAAGATTATTCTAGATAGAAATTTAGATAAATTGTAAGTCGGTGATTTTAAGCTTGCGACAATGTGAGATGATACAGAGATTTCAGAGATTTCTAAGTGGAATTCCATTTTTATGTATCTTTGGTAGTCCATACATTTTAGGTGCTATAGCGCTATTTATCTTGAGTCTGATGGATGTAGATTTGTCAATGTATTTGTTTTTAAACCAGTCTGAAATCAATAGATTGTTTTTAATCTGCAAGTTATTTGTTGGATCTTTCGCTAGAATTTTATATGTTGTCTTGTCGTTAACTAGGTCATTCATTTTTTGTTCGAAATCCTTCTTCTCCATTATAACGGTGGTGCTTCCTTTGTCAGCTCTAATTATCAACAATTCTGGGTGTTCATTAGCGAACTTCTTGATTTTAAGCGCATCTTGTAGGTTGGTGGATTTTTTGTTTTGCTCTTGTAGTTTTCTGAGATCCTCAGATCATCTGCGGGAACCAGAGCTCGCTAGAGTGGCTGCAAAGGACCATCGCAAACTTCCCACCATTGTGGGAGAGAGCGAGATTAGATGTAGTCCAGGTTGACGACCTGCCAAGGCTGACGAAAGTCACTCTGTGGGTTCCCGGGGAACCGGAGCTCACGGAAATTGTGACAAGGCGCCTTGCGGCTCAAAACCCCTTAAACCGCAGGAATGCCTGCATGCCGACAAAGAGAAACCGAAAGATAAACTTCTTGTTTTCGGGGTCGGAAAGGAGGACAGTGCCGCCATAAAGAGTAGGGGAGAGAAGTTGAACTATAAGTTCACCTCTCTCAAAACAAAGATGCAGAAATTCAAAGACGAATCTGCACCTAAGACATCAGTCCCAACCGCTCCAATGGAGCCGGACGCAAGTCCGGAAACAAGAGCCAAGGAGACGACAAAGCAGTGAGCTCCACCAAGGCAGGCCAAATGGCTTCCTTAGAAGGTTGAAACCTATTGCAAATTAACCTTCAGCGTTGTCGGGAGGCAGTTGCAACTCTTTGCCGCTATCTAGACAACAATAAGGACACAATCGCTCTAATCCAAGAGCCATGGTTAGTCAAATCTGCCATACGTAGATTTACAAACTTTTTTTTTTTTTAACTCATTTATTATTTACAATCTGTTACACAAAACTAACATTCAGTAAATGATATGTCAACATATTCACATGATAAAGAAACACCCAATGGCACCCTTTTTCCTATTCTCACAAGACAACAATAATAATTGAATTGATTTTACATTTTGATAATAATTGTAGGATAAGTATACTTACAATTTTTGCGATAACTCACTGCCGCTATTCACTCGCCAATGCTGAACCTTTTACTCAAATCAGTCGGTTTAACTCGTTTTAATCGTCTCGTGTAGTTGCCGGCATCTAACAAACGCACTGCCAAATTGTTTAGGTGTACACGTAGTCTGTCCTGATATTTTTCACTAAATCTCTCAATTTTACTTTTGACACTAGCGACTTCCAGATCGTTGCGAATTACTTCATTTGGTACATACCAAGGCGCATCCGTGATGATCCGCAGAACCTTTGACTGAAATCTCTGAAGTATCTCGATATTAGAAATACTAGCTGTACCCCAAAGTTGAATTCCGTAACTCCAGATGGGCCTCGGGATAATCTTGTATAATAGGACTTTATTTTCGATAGTTAACGGTGATTTTCGACCAATTAGCCTCCTTAATTTAATACATAACTGTTTACGCTTTGACCATATGTGATGTTTCCATGTGAGCCTACGATCAAGATGTATGCCAAGGTATTTTGCTAAATCGGCTTGAGGTAACATTTGGCTGTTTAAAGTTACTGGCGGACAGGTATCTCTCCTCATAGTGTACGTAACTTGTTTTGATTTTGTTCCATTGGCTCGAATTCGCCATTTCTTTAACCAATCCTGAACTTTTAGAAGGTGAGCTTGTAGGTTAGATGTTGCTTGTATTGAATTGCAGTGTGAGGCCATAATTGCTGTGTCGTCCGCATATGTTGAGATATCTGTCTCGGTGGTGGTTGGCAGATCAGATGTGTACAAAAGATATAGGATTGGACCCAGAACACTACCCTGTAGAACTCCTGACTAGATTGGATGTAATTCGGAGAATTCATTCTAAAATTTCACGTAGTAAAGTCTATCGAGAAGGTATGATTTTAGAATTGAATAGTAAGAGTGCGGAAGTCTCAATCTTATTTTGTATAATAACCCGGTGTACCACACTTTATCAAAGGCTTGTGTGATATCCAGAAAAGCTATGGTACAATAGCTTTTCCTTTCTAAATTTTTGTTTATGATGTTGACAACGCGGAGAACCTGCTCGATGGTGGCGTGCTGCTTTCTGAATCCAAATTGATACTCGGGAATCACCTCTTTTTTCAGTAAGTGGGGTTGTAGTCTTTGTAAAAGTAGTTTTTCAAACACCTTTGAAAGAACCGGAAGGAGACTAATAGGGCGATATAATGTTGCCTCTTTTGCTGGTTTTCCCACCTTATGGATAAGGATAATTTGCGCCACCTACCATTGTGGTAGCAGAAACCCGAGACGAAGAATCGCATTTAACAAGAATGTTATCAATCTTAAGCATTTTTCAGAAAGCTGCTGTAGAACTTTACCAGTGATAAGGTCATAACCTGATGTTTTTTTTAAGATTGATGTTAAGTAGGATAGCAGTCACCTCTTTGATTTTAAAGGGCTTGATTGGAAAATCTAGCTGATGTGGAGCATTTAGTAGTTGGATAATTTGATTTTCATTTTCCGGTTCTACTGCAGGGAACGGTTGAAACACCTCAGCCAGGTGTTTCGCAAAGGTATCTACTTTTTCTCGATTGCTTCTAGCCCAGTTTCTATTTGGTGTTCGTATTGGGGGAACAGGTGTTGATGTTTGCTTTAGCTTTCTTGTTGCCTTCCACAGCGAGTAATCGGTATCTTTCGTAGGCGTAAGATGTCTTAGGTAGTTCTCAATCGCTTAATTTTTACTGTTTTGTAGCATGTTCTTTAACTTTCTTGTTGCTTGGTTTAGTCTGTTTTTATCGTGGGGATGTCTAGTGCTTCCCAAAGACTGATAAAATTGCATGGATACACTCTTAACGACGCTTTAACTATTTACAAACTTAAGACTTTTCTAATTATGGTGAGAGGTAGGAATGATTAGCCCATATTCTCTTTGGGAAGGAACTGGTTAAGTTCCTCTTCTTGGCACTTCACTTGCGAGACTCCTTTCGAGACTCCTTTATTAATTTTTTAATTGTTATGGCCAAACTTTCTTTAACCTCTCCTTTAATTTAGATCGAACCACCGGATGATTACAATCGATCTTTATCGTCTCGGGGTTCTTTACCTTTTTTCTATATGTCTTACATAAACAATTCTTATTAGTAACGGAAATGTCACACATCTTTAGGAATGTTCGTGTTATGCCTTTTGTATAAACTCCTGTTTGAACTTTATAAATTATTTTCCACATTTCACATAATTATATTTTGAGTATGACAAAGAAGTGGCTTGAAGGAAGTCACTTAGGTGGTTGAGGTGAGAAAGACGCGATTGCGTCAACTTGACGGGAGAATGATCATTATTCCCGCAATAATAAATTGTAATTTGTTTTTGATGATTAAAAATTAAAAGTGAAATTAATTTTAAGTTATAAGAAAGTTCTTTTATTGAAGTGAGGTGCTAATTAAAAAAAATTTGTGAAGTTTTTTTGATAATTTTAATTATAGTTATAAGAATTGAAATGGTTTTGCTACAAAATTTGTTTGACCGACGTGGCCAGATATGGAACCCACATGCGATTGCGATGCAATACTGTAATATAATTTTTAACGTAGCAACCATTGCATTACAGCAACAAAAAGTAAAAACTTAACAACGAGCATTAAAATAAAAACGATACGAAATTTAACAATTCATTTAAAATTTTAAAACAATTGAAGAGTCTCATGTATAAATTAATAATGAATAAACCCTGGCAAAAAATATTTTTTGAATAAGAAAAATTAGACAATTTGTACAGCTAAGGTCTTTGCAATATATTGAGATGAATTTAAAAATCAAACCAGATAAATTCTTAAATCCAAATTATGAGTTACAAATTTATTTCAAATTACAGAACAAAATTTCCTTTTACACTTTTTACCTCAAAATTAAAAATATTTCGGGTTAAATAAACTAGATGAGTGTTTAACCACCGTAGCTTTGAACCGTACAAGTCTGTAAACTCAAGAAGGTTCCATTTGTAAATTTTGTAATTTGTAGTTCATAGTTTTACTTTAGTTTATTGTACATTACTTTTAAACCATTTAAATAGTGCGCGATGTTAATTTAAAAAAAATAATGAAGTAGGAGACTAGAAAAAAAAAGAGTAGTGAAGGAACAAAAAAAAGGCTTTTTTGTAACATTGATTTTGAGAAAAATTGATCTCTCGAAATTGCCAATTTAATTAAATTAAGAAAAAAGAGAAAGACGATTGATATCGAGAAGAATTGGGCTCTCGAAACTACAAAATTGTGGAAATAGAATTATTACAGAAATAAAATTTGGAAAGAAGATTAGAGAAGAAGAAATAACTGTGGTGGAGCAAAAAACGGTGGCGATAATAAAAAAGAAAAGAAAATAGTGTAACAAAATAAAAAAGGTACATATTCCGTTAACGGTATAATTAGATTTAAAGTTCAATTTTATTAATTTAAGTTTCTGTTTATGTTTTTGTTGTTTTGTGTTTATAGAGAATAAAGTACGGTGTTTAAAACCATTCAGTTATTCTTTTTCAAAGTTACAAATTTGGAGTGTAAAAAAAACACGGCAATATATTTTTTTTTATTGCTTTGCAACTTGTTGCGTTGTCGCAAGCTGCATCTTTTATTCTTTTAAATAGCTGCGTCAACATCATACTTGTTGAGTTGCTAAAGATCTGCTTGACCAAGAGATATTGGCTGATAATGATGCTTGTTTTTGCTGCATGCATTACAAATTCTAGTAATACTTTTTGATAATTACTGTCAGCTATATGCCGCATTAGCTTGCATGTCTGTGAGGTTTGCTCACCTTAACGTTTGGTCGTTAGTATGTAACGATATTGCTCTCAGGAATTTATTGCTTGTCGCGATGAGGATTACGAAGACTTCGCTAGATCATGTTTATGACGCGAATCTAGTCGCTATTCCTGGATATCTATTTTATCATGTGCCTCGTGTAACAAGAGCTAGTGGGGTTGGTTGCTATGTCAAAAATACTTATAAGTCTGAAATTATTTGTGGCGGTATTGACGATTTCTTAGACTAGCTCTGGTTGAAACTCTACCTAAATAATACTACTATTGCTGTGGCTGTAATAATATTATATAGACCCAAGAAAGCCACAATACTTGAGACAAGAAAAGAAGAGAATCATGATGCAGAGAAGAAATCAACACCGGATAATCAAGAGATCGTACCTCTGAAACGAAGTAGTCGAATTGCAAAATACACACTTGAAAAATAATTCAATTCAAACTCAGAAAGTATAATTTTATGTTTTCGTTTTTTTTTCTCTTATAAAACAATCAAAATGTTAATTAATTTATGTGGAAGGAATGTAGTGTGTTACGCCGCTGGCAATCGTAATTAAAATGTAGATAGATTTTGACATTATCGACAATACATGTGATAGTAATAGCATGACACGCTTTTCTTATTTTCAACAGTCTTTACCTTACGAATCCACAATAACACAACATTTTGATTTTTTGAATATACGGGGTATCCCCTTGACCGTAGAGAACCTTTGAGGTGGTGATAAAGAACACTTTTGTAAGACAAATTTTTAAATATAATTTTTGTTTAAGTGCAAATCATTGAGGGTTTTCTCTCTTTTAAGCAATATTTTGAATTGCTGATTTCAAACGGCCATAGCTCGGATATTATTGATTTTTTAGACTTAGGACCAGTTCTACAATGAAAGTATAGGGATAGAATAAGCTATACTGCAAATATTTTACACCGTTTGCGTTCTACAATGGTCGTATAACCACATTGTAGATATAAATTGAGGGATAAGCTATCTATCCAAAATTGGGCAGATATACCTTGAAGAAGTTTATTCTTGTTTTCTATTGGTCAAATCCAATGTAAACAATAATTTATTTTCAGGTAGGTATTTGAGTTTATAATTTTATTTATAAACTTTTATGAAAAGCACCAATTGTAAAATTAAAATACAGGGTGCTTAAGAGTCTACGATTAGGTAGACTTGGTAACGCACAGGTATGCGAGGTACCGGGAATTTTCTTTAAAAGGAGGTACAATTTTCTGATCTAAGGACTAGACTTGTTTCAGTCCATCGAAGGACTTTTGTAAAATTTATTAAAACTGACGGTGGGGTCATCTGTTTAGTCATATTTAAATTAAAATATGATTTTTTAAATACCGTTTTTTGAAAACAACATTGATCTATAATATTATTAAAAATTATAGGTAATAAGAGAATTCTCTAATCTATGCTTATTGATCAAAAACTTTGTAATATTTACCAACTAATAGCAATAATCCTTTGACAATCATCCCTTGTTATGATTTTTTTTTCAAATCAGTGAAAAGTAACTTCATAACGGAGAAAATAGGTATGACGTAGGTCATGTTTTGCTGCACCTATAAAGGGGTATCGTAGACTCTTAATATAATGTGTTCACTAAATTTGAATGCTTTTTGTTATTCCGCGATGTTAGCACAGTGGCGGTCAAGCTTATTTATGCGTTTAAATACTGAGAATAAATAACAACACGCTTTCCAATTATTTACAATTTACTAAATTCACTATATGATACACAATATTTTCTACTATAATAAGTTGCTTCGTTACCTAACCATTACTCCTTGACTTGTTCTTCCTCGCTTGCATTATTGGAACTGACGCTTTACATCTCTCTCTGCTCCCTTTTATACTCCCGTTTATGCTCGTTTTATTTTTCCCCATCGTTACCAACTGCTGCTCCCTACTAGCGACCTCTACCGATAATCTCTTCAACTTACTAAACCCGCGCGCGCAATATTTAAATTTAAAACCCGCAAAGTCCCAATTTTCCATAACATCCCCCCTGAATCTATTCCTGATTCCTTCCCTGATATGGGAAATTTCTCTCATTATCCCCCCTGGATGATTTCCCGATCCCCATCTTCATTTGATGTTGTTGTGCCGTTAACTTCGAGACTATCTTTGTTAGTTGATCTGCAATGTTGTCCTCGCTTCGAATGTATTCCAACTTAATCTTTCCTTCTTGAACGCAATCCCTCACGTGGAACATTCGTAATTCGATGTGTTTACTCCGATCGGAAGTCGTATTATTTTCCGCAAGTTTTATTGCCCCCTGGTTGTCGATTTTTATCACCGATGGTACGTTTATCAATTCTTCTTGATTTATTTCTTTGATTATTTCTGCTAACCAAAGACATTCCTTTGCTGCTTCGCTTAATGCTATGAATTCCGCCTCCATCGTGCTCAACGCCACGCATCTCTGCTTTCTGCAAGACCAATTTATTGCTCCCCCCCCGAGTGTTGTGACTTGACCACTGTAGGACTTTCTATCTGTGATATCGCTTCCCCAATCTGCGTCAGTGTAAGTGGTGATCTTTTCATTACTTCTTGTGAATGTTAATCGATGATTCTTTGTTCCTTTCAAATACCGCAATATATGTTTGAATCCCGTCCAATGTCCTTTCGATGGCTTTGTACAAAATTGACTCATGTGGGCCACTGCGTATGATATGTCTGGTCGGGTATTTGTTGCCAAGTACATCAGGCTTCCGATTCCCTTTTGGTATAGCGTCTTCATTTCTTCGCTCAGTTTTTCATCGTCTTCGCTCAAAGCGTATTTCGTTCCCGCACAGAGAGGTGTTTCTGTCACTTTTGCGTCGTTCATGTTGAATTCCGTCAATATTTCTGTCACGTAATCTTCCTGATTCAAACTGATTTCGTTTGAAGTTTGCTGGACGTTTATGGACAAAATTCTCTTAGCCAAGCCCAAGTCCTTTATTTTAAACCTGTTTCCTATCGCAGTTTTGAAATTTATGATGTCATTTCTTTTCCCGTAAATTAAGAGATCGTCTACATACGTCGTAACATACAATTGTTTTCCGATGTCGTAATACAAACATGGGTCGGCTTTGCTCCGTGACAACCCTTCTTCGATCATGAACTTGTTTAACGTTTTGTTCCACAATAGCCCAGATTGGTGTAGGCCATACAAACTCTTGTTTAGCTTAAGCGCATATTCCTGTTTATTGACGTTTTCCTTTAAATATTCTTCGTAGCCTTCAGGTAATTCTAAATAAACTTCGTCGTCTATTTCAGCATTCAAATAAGCTGCATTTACGTCGATATGGTGTATTTCTAGTTTCATTTGTACACTTAATGCCGTCATCAGTCTCATCGTTTTTCTTTGTATCACTGGTGCATATGTTTGATCATAATCTGTTCCCGGTATTTGTTGATTTCCTAGTGCTACCAATCTGGCTTTGTATCTTGCCACTTCGCCCTTTTCGTTCAATTTTCTTTTAAATGCCCACTTAGTTCTTAGAATTTTTTTGTATTTGGGTTTCTGCACTATCATCCAAGTATTATTTTCTTCTATGTTTCCGAATTCTTCATCGGTTGCTTATAACCATTCCTCTTTTTCAGTGCTGCGTATGGCTTCTTTATACGATCTCGGTTCGGTTTTCAGTTCCTTCCCGCGTACCAAGTTTGACCTCATGTCGTATTGTCTTGTCCAACTTGGTTTTTTCACTTCTCTTCCGCTTCTCGTTTGTCTTCGTTTTTTACTTGATGGACCTTCTGTATCGGTTTCTGGGCGTGGTTCTTCGTTTTCAGAGGGTTCTGCTTCCTGCTCGCTTCCTTCTTTGTTTGTTTCTAATTCATCTTCGGAAGATTCCTCGCTTTCTTCTTCGTCCGTTCCCGATTCTTCTTCGATTTCGGAAGGTTGTTCGCTTTCCTCCTTTGTTCTCAATTCATCTTCGTCGGCCTCTGGTGTTACTGTGTGTTCGGTACTCTCTTCGACGAATGACCCCCCCCAGTTTACTTTTTGTCTCTCGTTCGTTGGTGGGTTTTCACATGACGTTTTTAATGGAAAGACGTTCTCGTCAAAAATCACGCTTCTACCTAGAACTACCGTATTCCTTTCTTCGTCCCATAATTTATATGATTTTGCCCTTGTATCGTATCCAATGAAGATATACCTTTTTCCCTTCGGTTCCCATTTGTGAGTACGCCTTTCATTTATACACCACGCTCGACATCCAAATACTCGAAGATGGTCAATTTTTGGTATTTGATTATTCCATAACTCATACGGTGTTTTTCCGTCATTCGCACTTGTCGATATTCTGTTTTTTAAATAACAAGCTGCTAGGGTGGCTTCGGCCCACATGTCGCTGTACATGTTAGATTCTTCCATTTCGCACCGCACGATGTTCATGATGGTTTGATTCAACCGTTCTGCTACTCCGTTCTGTTGTGGCGATCTTGGTGTGGTAAGTTCTCTGGTTATCCCCAACTTCGTTAGGTAATCGTTGAACTTGTTGCTGGTATACTCTCCCCCGTTGTCACTTCTTATGGCTTTTATTCTCTTATCGAACCTTCTTTCCACTGTTCTTCTATATTCGTCGAATTTTTGTAAAGCTTCGTCTTTCGTCTTCATTATGAATACTTCGGTGTAGCGTGAGTAATCGTCCGTGAAGGTTATTACGTACTTGTTTCCGCCCTTTGAAGTAGGAGTTATCGGTCCCATCACATCTGTGTGTACTAGCTCTAAGATTTCCTTTCTTCGATTTTCGGTTTTCTTCGGGTAACTCTTCTGCTTTATCTTCGACGTTTCACATGTGTCACATTTTTTTCTGTATTCGTCTTCAACTTTCTCAACCACTTTTCCACAATCCTTTAACAGCCGTTGTACGTATCTTTCGTTGGCATGACCTAAACGTTGGTGCCATAGTTCTTCGCTGCTTTTAGTGACATGATACGAACTTGTTTTTATGATGCGTTCCTCCTTTATTGTATACAAATTTCCCTCCCGTCTAGCTCTGAGTAGCAGCTCTTTATTATCGTTCGAAATCGTGCAACTTCTTTGTTTGAAAGATACCACGATTCCCTTATCGCACATTTTTGCTGTTGACAACAAGTTTGCGTTAAGTCCTGGTACACATAGGACGTCCTTCAATGTAATTGTTGCTCCTCCGTTTATGTCGTGCCATTTTGCCCTTACGTCTCCATAACCAATGGACTTCAATATGGTCCCCCCTGCGCTAATAATTTCGTTTGACTTCTCGTGAAACGTTGTAAATTTTTCTCGATCGCCAGTCATGTGATCGGTAGATCCGCTGTCTATCAACCATACCGTTTTGTCGTTATCCATGTCGTTGGCGTGTCCCAAATTGCTTTTTATGACGTATAAGGTCTGGTTGTTGTAGTATCGGTTGTTTGCATCCCTACTTGTTTGGCAGTCCCTTCCAATATGTCCAAATCTGTTGCACCTAAAACACTTTACGTTTCTTACACTATCCGTGTGACGGTTGTCGTTCCTCGCAATAACATTATTTCTTGTGTTCATCGCTCTGTATTCTTCTTCGTTTTTTCCACTTTCGCTTTCCTCTATTCGTCTTTCTTCTTCTACTAATCTCATTTTTAAACTGGCTGGGGTTAAAGCGTCGTCGTCGATCTTAACGGTTCTTGTCAAATATTCGTATTCCTTTGGTAACCCTATTAGCATTAGACCCATCAATACTTTGTTTTCGAAATTGAAACCAGCACTTTTCACTTTCTTGTATAAATTATTTCTCCGGTTCACGTACTCCAGTATCTTCTCGTTGGTACCTTTCTCTAAATTTATGAACTCCTTTAACATCAGTACCGCGTGGTAGCTATCGAATTTTGTATGAATTTCCTTTAACTTATTCCATATTTCGTTGGCTGTTTCGCACTCTTCGATACTATCTAGATTATCATCGTCAACGGAGAGATAAATTATCGACTTGCATTTTTCGTCAATTTTCTTTTGCTCTGGAGTTAGTGTGCTTGTGGTGAATCCGATGGCGTCCAAACAATCTTTCAGTCCTAGTATGCCACGCATTCGCATCGACCATTGCCTATAATTCACGTTGTTCAATTTTTCCACTTTGTCGTCCATCGTAACTTTCTATTTCGTATTTCACACGCTTCTACGATCAATTTGTTTTTATCTGCAGTATTTATTCGCTGGGCCCATAACCTGTTATTCCGCGATGTTAGCACAGTGGCGGTCAAGCTTATTTATGCGTTTAAATACTGAGAATAAATAACAACACGCTTTCCAATTATTTACAATTTACTAAATTCACTATATGATACACAATATTTTCTACTATAATAAGTTGCTTCGTTACCTAACCATTACTCCTTGACTTGTTCTTCCTCGCTTGCATTATTGGAACTGACGCTTTACATCTCTCTCTGCTCCCTTTTATACTCCCGTTTATGCTCGTTTTATTTTTCCCCATCGTTACCAACTGCTGCTCCCTACTAGCGACCTCTACCGATAATCTCTTCAACTTACTAAACCCGCGCGCGCAATATTTAAATTTAAAACCCGCAAAGTCCCAATTTTCCATAACACTTTTGACTCAGAGTAAGACGATGAAATTGTTGAAGATGTTTTGTTACGTCGACATCGTCAAGTGTTTAAAAATATGATCGATTATTATGTTGAATACAATAATTTGGAGGTCAGAATAATCAACTACAAATTCAAATTTGAATGTTTTTAAATTTAAATTATACAGAACCGGCATAGCAAACTAATTTAGTGTTTTTCGAAAACACTTTCTTAAAGTAACATTTCAATTTATGGTTAAATTAATGTCAAATGATGTAAACAAAGATTTCAAACGACCTAAAAGGGGTGCGCAAGAACTTTTTTTCGGGAATAGTAATGCTATATACGTATAAAAGCTTTGTAGAACGCGATGACTTTTATACTTGGAATAAATCGTCGAATAAGTTATACGAAGAATACGTATTCTTAATGAATTAGACTTTTTTTAAATATCATTTACTTATCTACAAATTAGTTTATAAAATAATAAAACCTAACAAAATGTTAAAATAATAAATTTTAACTGTTAAGTAAATAATTACATACTACAAAGAAACATAATAGGTATTTAAAGAAACTAAAATGACAATAATTCACATTTAACAGGGTTGAACTTAGAATATTTGAATAAACAAGTAAATATAAATCAGAAAAAATTACGCAAAAGAATTGATAAAAATTACTTAAAAAACTTTGTAACATAATATAAAGGCCTTTATTTCACGATTATTTCCGGTCATCAGTCATGTATAACAGTAAAAATAACAAGAAGTAAGAGCAAATATACCAAACAAAATTGAAAACATTTAAAAAATTAAAAAATCAAGAAATTAACCAAACTTGAAATGTTGCGCTTACCAAATAACCAAACTAAACCACGCCATGTGTCACGCAAACGTTTTCACCATGTTATGGCATCATCAGGCGATGAACTAGAAGGAGAAACGAGAAAATTCCGTATTTATCGACAAATTGCAAGAGAAAAATTGAGGGGGTAAGAAGGGGGGTAATTTTAAAAATAGATTAATTATTTGTGAATTTACTAAAGGGTAGGGGTAAATTTAACTCCATATCGTCAATAAGTTTATCGTTCATCGTCGTAATTTTCAATTGCCGTTATTTCGACAACTATTGCATAATCCTAAAAATTTTTTGTGTTCAATTCAACAGTTCAAAGTTCAATTCTTGGGATGGTATACGCAACAGTAACCTTCACATGTGCTTTTGATATTTTTGCAAAAATTTGCCGCCCCTGAATTTTGCCGCCTTGGGCTTCAGCTCTTATAGCCCCTCTTTAAATCAGTCACTGTGGTCAGAAAGAAAACTCTGGAGGTGTAAGGAAGTGTGGGAGGGTGTAAGGAGGAGGGTGTAAGCTATGTCGAGTTTTACGCGTCCGCTGAATTGCAAATTTTAAAATTCCGATTTTTCGAATACTTATGCCTAATCTTACAAAATTTTTGTTGCAATATACTTAGAAAATGCCCTCTTTCTAATAGTGAATAGGAAAAAGTTCAAATGGTGAGGTAAATTAACTGACTGTAATCCAAATGGTCTCATATTACGTCGGTTGTTGTTGAGCAAAGTTTTTATATTTATATAAGCAGGTGTTGAACGACAGAAGACAACCTTTAATCATGAAAAATTTGAAAAAATATATGATAATTAATTTATTAAACGAATGTAGTTTGATTTTTAGTGCTTTTTTTTCAATTTTTTAGGACTTTTTTCTTCGTTTTTGAAACTTTTTAAAGCGCTTATAAATCCGGGTTCTAATCATCACGTCTGCGTTATCGTGAATATGAGTTGGCATTCGCACGCATTCGCGTAATTTGTAGTAGATAACACTATTATTTCTCTAACACAGCTGCTCGGATACAAAAACATGAAACATATCTACCAGTTGGCTATAAAAAACAATTTTTTGGTCAGCCGAAAAATCAACGCTCACTCGCTCAAGAACATAACATTATATGAACCTCATTGCTTTGAGGAAACCAAGATTTTCTAAAATTTTGAAAAATTTACATATTTATAATTACCACACGAAAGTAAATGAGTTACTAATTACCAAACTAAAAAAAAATTCTAAAGAAGTTGTTTGCTCTTTTTTGAATGTTCAAACAGAGCGCATGTCGGCAGCGCTAGAGTGGGAGAGGCGCGCTCCGCTTGCTGCAATTCAAGACATTCAGCATTGAATCGGCTTCGAGTCAACATCAATTCATTTATTTATTCTTATTATTTTATTGCAACATTGCAAGGCACATGCCAACTGTATTAAACTTTATAATAAACAATCATCAAGAACGAGTAACAATCATTACAAGTATACAACAAATCAACATTGCAAATTACATAAATCAATTATTCGAGCCAATATTGATTGGCAATTCAAAGAACAACCCACATTTTTATGGTCCTTCGAGCCGGATACAACCAACTACAGGGTCCTTTTGGTCCAACAAGTTCCGATTCCAATCACATTTTGGAACTTCGAGAGCAATCACAATCAATTTGAAAATTACAAGCTTGGAAACGAAAATCAAATAGTCGAATTTCAAGCAAGATTCAGTAAAACGAAGCATGTTTCAACATTCTATCACCATCTGGAGTCGAGCGGTTCTTATCAACGCAGCTGCCACGGTCTCTTGCAACGATAAGCAGCACCAAGTGTGAGTCCTTTACATTCTTTATTATTTATACCTTTCACAATAAGATTCAATCTGATAAATATTCAACTTAAAATTAAATTTAGTTAAAATAATCGAATTACAATCTTACAAAACAAAGCGCGGAAACTTAAAGGGGTATTTAACGAGAAACAACCAATTTATTGAAACGTTAGATTTATATGCAATTACTCAAACTCAAACGTTAATTAACGAAGTCCAATTAAGAGTAACCAAAGTGGAACCCTTGTTGGATGAATTTGAATACGTACAATCGCAAATAGAGGAACTTGATACCTCAATCGAAACAACAGTGCACGAATTAGAAAGAAATTCATTTGAAACCACATATTATTCAATTTTAGCAACTTATCGGACAATTATTCAAAATAACAATGTTGGTGGCATTTTACAAACCAACCACGGTGGAAGCAGCGTCGCGTTGTCAGATCAATCGCAAGAGGAATCGGTTCAATCGCGAGCAGAATCGGTCACATCGCGAAACAGCAATTCAAATTCAGAATCAAATTTAATGCCAATGCAAAACTTTTATCAAAATATCAAATTGCCGCAATTAACCATTCCCACCTTCAGTTGCGAAATAGATAAATGGTTGAACTTTTATGACATGTTCAACTCGGTTATTCATTATAATAAAAACTTATCGCCAGTTCAAAAACTACAATATTTAAAAGGTTCGCTTAGCGGAGATGCAAAAGACATTCTCGAATCAATTGAAATTTGTTCCACAAATTATAAAGTAGCAATTAATTTATTAAAAGAACGCTATGAGGACAAAGCTAGAATAATCAACACGCACCTAAAACATTTATTTGATCTGGAACCATTGCAAAGGGAGTCATACAGTCAATTACCATCATAATTAAACAATACACTTAAACATATTCAAGCCCTCAAATCACTTACGCCCAGATTCATAGACAAGTATTAAGTGCTAAGTAAGACCAATAAGGTCGAATTTGTTTTTATTGCAACCTTATTTACTAGGTCAATAAGGGTCTATTTTAAAAGTCGTTTTTTAAGTATAAGTACGGCATCGTTTATGAATACGGCTGTTAATCAACCAACCGAACATTGGGATTCAATTCTTGTTTACCTAACGCGCACGAAATTTGATTCAATAACCAAGCGCGACTGGGAAAAGGAAAGATCGGGATTACAACACATTCCTACCATGAAGGATTTGTCAAAAGTTTTGAAAAACAAATGTCGCGAATTAGAAGCTTTGAACACAACAAGACAAACAGGTGTCATTCATAACAAATCATCACGGTTTTCTGCACATTTAGCAGCCCAAGGGCCTGCATGTAAAATTTGTACATCAGGTAATCATGCCATTTACCATTGCGGAAAGTTTCTTCAAATGAGCATTCCCGACCGCATCAACGAGGTAATTAAACACAAACTTTGCAAAAGCTGCTTTCGTGAAAATCCTATAACCAAAGATTGTAAATCTTCAAACTGCAGAAGGTGTGATCGACGTCACAACACTTTATTACATTTAACCAACGATCAAGTAAACACTAATGACACATCACATGCTTCACATGAACAAACAGAAACGCAAGCAACAACAGTTGCAAACTTTTCACAATTTAAGTTTTACACTTGTGCTTTTGCCAACAGCCATTGTTCACATATATGACGAACAAGGTAATCGTCACAAAATCAGAATTTGACTTGATAGTGGTTCACAATCAAATTTTATCCGACAAGACATTGTCCAACTATTAAATTTAAAAGCAAAGCGAATAAATCATTCGATATCAGGCATAAACAACGCATTTAAATGCACAATCAATTGCTTAACAATACCGGAAATTACAAATGATTTGCCGCAAACCACTTTAAGATTCGGTGACTTCAACATTCCCCAACATATTCAATTAGCTGATCCTACTTTTACACAATCAAGTAAAATCAACATTTTAGTAGGTGCCGAAGTTTTTTGGCAATTAATGGGCATTGGTCAGATTTCCCTAGGACGACGCAAACCAATAGCGCAAAAAACTCAATTTGGGTGGGTAATTTCAGGTGCAATTATTCAGCATCCCACATCATTACATAACTCAACTTGCATGTTAACAATGACCGACTACAAAAAGCTCGACATTCAAAATCAATTGGCGGCCTTTTGACAAATTGAAGAAAGTCTCGTCACACATCCCAAATCGCAACAAGAACTTGAATGTGAACAGTTATTTACTGAAACCACCTCTCGAGAAGGGGATGGAAAAATCATTGTACGGTTACTATTTAAGGATAACATTAATCAATTAGGCGAGTCATACAATATTGCAAAGAAAAGATTATCACTCCTTGAACAACGCTTAAATTCAAATTTAATTCTTAAAACCCAATACTCAGCATTCATGCAAGAGTACGAAACTTTAGGTCACATGACACCGGTAATTTATTCAGAAAGTGAAATTCAAAAGGCATATTTTTTACCTGATCACCCAATCATCAAACCCGACAAATTAACTAGTAAAATAAGAGTGGTTTTTTACGCCAGTTGTCTAACTTCAACAGGGCTATCATTGAACGATGTGTCGGTCCATCATCATTAAAGGTCGGTCCAGTAGTCCAACCTGAATTATTCATCATACTCATAAGATTTAGATTACATAAAATAGCATTCACCAGCGATTGCGAGAAAATGTACAGACAAATCTGGGTAAGCAAAGATCATAGAATCTTTCAAAACATTTTATGGAACAATAAAATCTATCAATTAAACACTGTCACTTACGGGACATCTTCAGCTCCCTATTTAGCAACCCGATGCATTGAACAAGTTGCGGTAGAATCAATTCATTCTAATCAAGAAGTTAGCAATTTAATTAGAAATTCTTTTTACGTTGACGATCTCATTGCCAGCTGTAAAACAGTGGCTCGAGCCACAATACTAGTCAACCAATTAAATAATTTATTTTTGAAATACGGTTTTCCAATAAGGAAGTGGTCATCAAACCATCCTCAGGTTTTAGAAAATGTCGATTCCATCAATACAATAACTCATTTCAACGATGAATCTCGGTCAATTAAAACTTTAGGGCTCGAATGGGATTCAAAGAAAGATCTTTTCCGATATTCTTTCAAAATTAAGGAAAACAATTCATTAATCATTAAACGATCCATTTTATCTACAATCAGTACAATATTTGATCCTCTAGTTTTAGTAAGTCTAATTTTAATCAAATCAAGAATAATTCTACAACGTCTCTGGCAATTAAATCTTACGTGGGACGAATCTCTTCCTGTAGAACTTCACTCTGACGGAGGTTACACGATCAATCTAGCGTCAATCTGAGATTGATGCCAGATTGATGAAAGATGGATGGATTGATGGTTGAATTAAATGATGTTACACCGTCAATCCAGACTGATGGGTGATTGATGGTAAAAATACGATTTTATGGTTATTCAAATTCTAAAATCGTTACTTTTAATAAGTCGAAATCGTTATAGAAGTAACTTATTTTTATTAATTACGGTTAATTAATTATTATTAATTAATCAATTAACCTAAATTAATAAAATAATTTTTTAAAAAAATAAAAATTGACTGAATTTAATTTTTTGTTTTGTAGCTGCCTTGTTTATTATTTTCTGAATTTCTGTGAAATGTATTGATTTTTCACAAATTTTTACTAGACAAAAGTTGTAGTTCGTTAAATCTCTTATCCAGAATGGAGCGTTAAATTTTTAGTAAAATATTTCGTTTAAAAGATACAGGGTTATAAATAAAATTCGAATTTTTCAACATTTTTTTACTTACTTTAATTCATAAATCGAAAACCGTTGATTTTAGAACATAAAAGATTTAAATCTAGTTTGTAGATTATTTCATGTTCTTTAAAAAAGCACTAAAATATTTTTATTAAAAAATTAATATTTTCGGAGCTATGGCCCTGTGAATGTGGAAATTTAAAAAAATGCTTTAAAGAGGCCTAACTCGCGACAATTTTTTTTACAAAAAAAAGAGGTTTTTGTAGCTGTATATACAATATAACGATTGCTTTCTTATGAATTCATCTCAAAATTATAAGACAATCTTCGAAGATAGTCGATTATATCTCGATTCGCATAATCAGACAGAATGGTTTTGATGCCATTATCAGCATCACGATATTTCTTTAATTTATTTGGTGGCTCGTGACCTTCTAGTAGATGTTCATAAAACATATCACGACTTTATTGAACTTTTTTTAAACCGTCTATAAATTTCCACAAAATTGGATGGTTCATTCCCATTTCCAATTGAAGGCGTTGCCAATTAAAAAAAAAATAACAACAAAAATTAAAGTTAAGTTAAAATAGATTGCAGAATTTTAATGTTTAAAATCTGTGCAGCTACTTAATCGGCCAACTTATTTAGTAGGTTATCTTCTCTGGGGTTTTATTTATCTAAAATTTATCTAAAAATCGTAGATATTCCAAAGCCCAAGTCTTGGGGACATAAATTTCATCTGCCCCAGCCCCCGATCTTCCAGATGTAACAATTTTTTTCAGTTTTATTCGATAGTTACTTGCCAAACTATTTTTTTTTTCACATTGTCAATATTACCCGTAGGCTTAATTTTTTTAAATTTGTAGAAGCTTTTCCAATGCTTCATTTTGTTTATATTTGTTTGTATATTGGGCGTGAGTTTTATTCCACAAAATAGACAAAGTTTCTAAACCTAGAATGAACTCCTTTTCCGGGTCGGAACAATTTTCAGCAAGCCCTGACATAGCAAAAGATAAGGCATCTTCGTTTAGCTGCATTACTATTCAAATTGATTGCATTAACAGCTTGAAAGAAAAGATAACACATTTGTTATCAAACGCGGTTAGCAGTTATCCTACATCATCCTACGCAGATTGAGAAAAATTATTAAAATATTTTATAATATTTCACCAATCCACGGTGAATGCATTCACTGCTTGCAAGATAAAGGTAACGAGATCTGTTTCATAAGAAGTCAACATAAACCTACGCAGATTGATGAAAATTATTAAAATATTCCATCAGTCTGTAATTCTGGTGTCAATCAACGCATTACACGATCAATCTAGCATCAGTTCAATCTGAGATCTTGGTAAGATTGACGCCAGATTGATCGTGTAACCTCCGTCGTGGTAGAACTGTCTGGAGGTATTGCCCAAAATTCAGGACTTATCTATTCCTAGACAAGTGTTGATCGATAATTCAGTTAATATACAAATTCACGCGTTTTGCGATGCCAGCGAAGTCAGTTAGACTTGTTTCACACACATCAGGTTCCATTCGACACGGCACGCTTCGATTTGGTTTCGGTTTTAAACCGAAACGAATGACTCGTTTCACACATACACGGTTTTCGTACGGTTTGTATCCGGTTTTGTGTTTTCCGGTCAACATTAGAATTAAAAATGTTAAAATTAAAAATTGAAACGTATTGTGAAATTTTGAGTATAATGTATCTTATCTTTTTTAAACAAACTGAAAACTAAAAAATTATATCGTTAATACTAAATTTATATACAAAACTTAAAACTAAAACAAGGTAACAAAGTAGAAAGGGATTCAAAATTACAAAAAATGTTATTTTAATGTTTTTAAATCCGGGGTTTTTAAACTTTTTGTAGCCACGGACCGCTTTCAGAATTTCAAAAATTCCACGAACAGCACGAACATTAATAAAAATTACTTTTATTCATTAGTTTATATTAATTCTTAATTAAATTATATCAAAAGTAAGTTAATGAAAAGAACCCTGTGGACCCCTAAAATTTATGTTACAAACTCCTAAGGGATCCGCGAACTTCCTATAAGAAACCCTGTTTTAAATTTCCAACAACACATGCTCGGTCGTCTAGTGATTGTCATGTAGAGAAGTCAAGTTATTGCTATGCTGTTTCTCTATAGAAGAATAAAAAAACCAAAAAAGAATGTAAGAATTCATTGGAAGCACTCTCTCATCACTTTACGGCTGGAATTTGGAGCATTTAGCACCATTTTCCGGAAGCTAAGTGAGCACGAAGAACATTTTTTTAATTACTTCAGGATATCAAAGAAATCATTTGATGAATTACATGTGAAGCTAAAGGACCATCTGTAACGCCAAAATAAACTAAACAAAAACTTTAAAATAATTAATTTTAACTGTCAAGTAAAGAATACATACGTAGAAAAATATTATTTAGAAAACAATAAAAAATACATTGATTTACATTTCAACAGGTTTGGACTTAGAATATTTGAATAAAGAAGAAAAAATAAAAATTACTATGTGAAACTTGATACATTTTTTTTTAAGTTTAAGTTTTATCGGGTCAAGTTACTATCAAGTCGATAGTATTTTATATTATATAGTACCTATTTATATTAAAGTATTTTATATTTAACATTACATCTACTAATAATACCATCAATATAAATTTATATAATAATATAATATATAATACATCATACTGTAGCATTATTACATAAATTTTACCATATTTAATTAAAACAAAAAAAAAGTAGAAGCAAAAAAAGTTGCGAACATCAAATAATGATAAAAGCTATTCGGTCGAGGGAGTATTCGGTACTATACGGTTTCTATTAGGTAACGAATTAAAACCGAATTACCGTTTCACACACATCAGGTTCCATTCGATACGGCACGTCTTGGATAGGTTTTGGTTTTGTATTTTTATTCCGGAACATAGTCTCCGTCGTCTAGTGGACTGTAAAAGTACCCGATAAAAATTATTCCCTCGAAAGAGTATTCGGTGGCTATACGGTTTCTATTAGGTACCGAATAGAAACCTAATTATCGTTTCACACTTATCAGAAACAACCGAAAACGAATCGAAGACGTGCCGTGTCGAATGGAACCTGATGTGTGTGAAACAAGCCTTACGGTATTTGCATTTATTTACGATCGACAAACACGTCAGGGCAGCATACTGTAAATCTTCTCACTGCAAAAAGTCGAGTAGCTCCTTTAAAAATTATTACCATTCCAAAACTTGAATTAATGGCAGCACACTTACTTGCAAAAACAGTAGCAAAAATTCAAATTATCTTAACGTCCAACATTCATGTTAAGGCTAGGATTTTACGGTGAGCTCTTACATCTACAAGGACAATTCAAAAACGGCTGAATAGATATTTTTCAAATTTGGGAATTATATTTACGATGAATTAAGGATTGCTTAGCCATAATTTTTTTTGGCAAATTTTGAAATTTAGAATTAAAATTCTTTAAATACTATAATTGTAATTTATTTAACAAAAATTAAAGTAGAGGAAATGATTACTAACGAAGAATTATTAATAATAAAAAAAAAAATTAAGCAGATGCAAAATTAAATCACATCTACCAGTCTATTTAAAAAACGGCTGGACGGATTGGTTCAAAATTTTGAGATAATATTTGTGACATTATAAGGATTGCTTAACGGGGTTTTTGAACTCAAAAATTGTATTTATAACAATAATATTTGTTGTAAAACATGAAAATAATTATCAATTAATAAAATTTTACTTATTTAAAGAATGTACATCTATAAATTAATCCGTAAAATAATTTTCAACAATTTATGTTACCTTGATGAATTCAAAAAATAATTTTAGATAAAATGGAACATTATAGTTCAGTCAATAGCCCACAGATGGTTATTATATTGTATGCACTTTTGAGCGCACAGTTTTCTGTTTTGTGCAATGCAATCGTCCAAATAATTCATTAATATTGTGAGCTTTACAATGTCAGAAATATTTTGTAGTGGGGTATATGCATTTCAAATCCATTGTATATCATGTGGCTTATGATAGATAATAAGTGGAAATGTTTAATGTGTTTACTTTTTAGATGCTTACAAAACATTTCATAAAAATTATAAATCGCATAATTTTACTGGCGGTAGAAAAATTTTAATTCTATTTAAAAAAACATAGAATAAAGTGTAAATGCAAAAATAAATAATTTTTTATAAGAATTTTCTTGTACAATCAAAAGAAAATAAGCGATTCAAATGTTTATTTTTTATTTCTTCCGTAATGAATCGGTCTTGTTATCGTTTTATACATTTTCATCTTTGTATCTTTTTCTAGGTTTCCATTTTTCAAGAGTACTTTATTTCGTGTTTAATTATTTAATGCTTTCTTTAATTATTACACAAATAAAATAGTTTTCATATCAATATTGCCACAAAAAAATGTTTTCTCTTTGGATTGCAAAAGACTAATTGAAGAAAATCAAAAAACATTCATTATTCCCGCGTGGTGTTTAGATTATAATAGCACAAGTAGGACCGGCGTTAGAATATTTGACGCTCTAGGCAAAATTTTATCAGTGCCCCCCCCCCATTTATATAGCAGTGCTGAGCTGAGAAACAAAAATCCGCGATATTTAAAAAAATACTGATTTACATATTTTTATTAAAAAAAAACCTTTTCTAACAAAAATAAAACTAAAAAAAATCAAATTTTAACTTTTCTAGTTTTTTTTGCGGCAAAAGTTGTTAAAAGTTTTTTCAAATTTAATGTTGAGGTTTCTTTCTGTTCTATAGAAATAATAATTTTATTTGCGCTGCTTTTTTGGAAGCAACTTACATATCCACCATTGACAACAATGTTAATAAACAAACTGATTACACATATATTAACAGTGGTTTTAGAGGTGTGTTACGTAGATTTAGCGACAGAATGTCACCTACCTGAAGCTGGGCGACCTGTGTTGTGGTTTTATGTTTTCTTGTGACTCCTAGCCGGTTTTCCGGTTCTTTGTATCGTGCGTGGTTTTCTTGACTACACTACTTGCTTCCTGCTGTGTTTTTTCGTTGTTTGTTGAGTCGTGCTCACCTGTTTATTTACAATTCCTGTTATATTTACATACCGTCAGAGGGCACTTATAATGTTATTTTGGTTATTTTTACTTTTGTTAGTGGCGGCATGTTTGAATGGTTGTTTATTCATGCTTATCAGTTTGCGCGGTATCGCTATATGCCAATCGTACGTGCCGGTTATATCAGTTTTTTGGCTTATTTTACGTGTTACTGCTAGTGTGTTTGATATTTTGCTATTTATTGTTAAATGTTTATATTTTATGACAGCTTATTGCTTATATTTTATATTTAGTACTCTATTTATTCTCTGTATGTTAAGAAAATTATCGCTTTATACTCTATTGATTGTTATACCGTTGGCCCATGTCGATTGGCTGTCCTCTGTAGCCACCTCACATGTAACCAAACTTTTTATATCTTTTTGCGTTTTGGTGAGTACAGCTTAATTGTTTGTTGAGGTTTGCCAATGTAACCATTTGTTTCTTCCCATTTCAGCCCTGATGATGGGGGAATAAATCCCTCGAAACGTTGGCTTAACGTAAGTTTTTGTTTGATTTCATCATCCTGACAACCCGAGATTATCCTTTTCATTTACGTGTACTGGAAGAAAAAAAGAATTGTTCGTTTATTAAACATTATATAATTTCATATAAAAATGGTGTTATTTTTAAAATCATTTAAATCACCAACAGCTTTGTATACGTTTAGTTCTAGGAAACTAAAAATTTGTATAAAATTACCAAACATAAAATATGTACGAGTATAAAAATACTAAGTAAACCTTTGAAAATTCTCCCCGCTCTTACAATTGATAAAATTTGTAAACTACATAACAGAGAGGGTAATTTTCGTATTTTAAAAGGAGGAGCTTATCGATCGTATGTTAGAAATAGCGACGCGTATCGGTAAAACAATAATAAGTTAGATGACTTAAAAATTTGTTAAACGTGTTGTCTACCCGCGAATTATAAAATATAAGGAGCTTATAAGCCCCCTTGCGTTCGTGAATCAAAGTTAGCTGCGTATATCTTATCCTTAACGAAACATATTATTGGTGCGACAGCTCAATAGTACTTGCATGGTTAAGAAAAACACCAATTCAACTGAAAACGTTTGTAGCACATCGAGTCTCAGATATTATTTCATTAACAAACGTTTCTGATTGGCATCATATCCGATCTGGAGACAATCCTGCAGACATGTAAGTCGAGGAGCACCAGCAAGTCAATTAGCTTCATGTCAACTATGGTGGAGTGGACCAAGATGGTTAGTTGAAGATTCATCGACTTGGCCACACTCAACGGTCGAATCTCTTACAAATATTCCAGAAATTAAACAATCAGCATCATCTATCACTTCTTTTGTATCTAATCAAACGCACTCAGTTATATCGAAACTTTTAAACGAAAATTCAAAATTGATTGAACTTCAGAGAATATTAGCCTATTGTGTCAGATTCATAAATAATTGTCAAAAAATTAACCCGAAAATCGACGGTTCTCTTACTGTCACTGAGATACAGCATTCATTAAATCTACTCATAAAAAACGTTCAATTGCAATCATTTCCTGATGAAATTCAAAATTTAACAAAAAAAACAGCTATTTCTATGCGAAGCAAATTAAAATCGCTCAATCCTTATATAGATGACCACGGGCTCATGCGAATCGACTCAGCCGCTTCGAAATGGTTCAACAAATGCAGCAGCGATTTTGGAAATTATGGTCTCTTGATTACTTGACGCTGTTACAACCACGATCAAAATGGCAACGCAATACTGGTTCATCAGTTAAACCAGGTGCTCTTGTAGTACTGCGTGAATCGCATACGCCTCCAATGCTGTGGCGAATGGGACGCATCGTCGACGTCCACCCAGGTCCAGACGGAATGGTACGTGTGGTGTCCATCAGAACAACTACAGGTTTAGTTAAACGTTCTGTTACCAAAACTGTGGAATTATTTAACGATGTGGACAATCAATCGACAATAAATAAAAATATCATTATGTGAAGTTTAAGTTTAAAAACATTTTTTATCTAAAGTTAATATTAAATTTATTTCATTTTGCAGAATTACGAACTTTAAGTTCCATTTTTCAATATTTTAGCATTTACATCTCAGTTTTTATTGTTAACTAATTGAATTTATATTTATTTGACAGGTACATATTTCTTATTTTTTCTTTGAAAATCACATTTTTCAAGACCGGGGGGATGTTTGGTCTTTTTTTGAATGTTCAAACAGAGCGCATGCCGACAGCGCTAGAGTGGGAGAGGCGCGCTCCGCTTGCTGCAATTCAAGACATTCAGCATCATAGATAAATCATACCAGATGCTCTATTCAATGTTAAAAAAGTGGAAACAATTTTGCGACAACAGCGCCGCAATTGGCAGTTCTCCGAGCTAAAAAAAATTAGCGGCACATTTAAATGCACTTGAAATGTTCTATTTATTGAAAATAATGAATAAATCAACAGTAAAAGTTTAAAAAAAATTTAGTTTGATAACTAACTATTCTTAATTAAAAGTAAATTCACTTTTAATAAGAATAGAAAAATTTTCAAACTAAATTTTTTTAAAACCAATAGTTGATTTATATCACATTAGTTCATATTTAACAATTAAAAAAGAACCGTAAATATAAATATAACAATTTTATTTTTTTAAATAACAATATACAAGACTATTTGTGTAACAGCGTAATATAGCTTAAAGTAAGATCACACACAGCTACTTTTGCTGCACTGCCTATTAAATAACCGAGCAACTTAAGTTGCTCAGTTATTTAATAGACGTTATTTTATTATTAAATATTATAGTTATTTAACTGAACAACTTAAGTTGCTCGGTTATTTAATAGGCTGCGCAGCAAAAGTAGCTGTGTGTGATCGTACCTTTATACAAAGTAAAAATTGAATCGCAGCACAAATAAGAAAATAAAAAATTAAACTCTCTCTGAATAACAAAAATAGAAACTCTCGATAAATAAAGAAAACTAATATGTACAATAAAAATGTGTAAAAACAGAATCGCAACACAAATTCAAAAATTAAACTCTCCCTGAATAACAAAAATAAAAACTTTCGATAAATAAAGATAACTAATAATATGTACAATAAATGTGTAAAAACAGAATCGCAGCACAAATTCAAAAATTAAACTCTCTCTGAATAACACAACTAAAAACTCTCGATAAATAAAAATAACTAATAATATGCACAATAAATTATAGGTAAATTCAATGTAAAAATAAAATCGCAGCACAAATAAGAAAATAAAAATTCAACTATCTCTGAATAACAATAAGAACTCTCGATAAATAAAAATAACTAATAATATGCATAATAAATTATAGGTAAATTCAATGTAAAAATAGAATTGCAGCACAAATAAGAAAATAAAAATTCAAAAATTAAACTATCTTCGAATAACAAAAATAGGAACTCTCGATAAATAAAAATAACTAATAATATGTACAATAAATTAAAGGTAAATTAAATAATCTGTAATAGCACAACGAACAGTTGAGATTCAATTCTTAGTTGTATGCAGTAAGAAACTTTGTTTGACTAGCATGAGTTACGGCACTTCCAATACTGCACAAATCCTTGATACGAACTTGTAGAACATCATGAAAAAAAAAATAATTTAATTAGTCACATATGTTTTAAAATTTTCTATTTCTTTGAAGTACTACTACTACTATTAGAAGAAATATGGCTACGTCTAATATCCACATAATATTTACGGATTACTAATAAAATGCGCTTTGCGGATGATATAGTGCTCGTGGGCACGAACGCTGAAGAAATAAAATCTATGCTGAAAGAATTGGACGAAGCGTCTGAATCTGTGGGTATGAAAATGAACCCAAACAAGACCAAAATAATGTGCCCAGGTGAAGTGAACATAGAGATGCATGGTCATAATATCGAGAATGTGCATGAATATGTATACCTTGGCCACCTCATAAAGTTGGGAAAGGACAACCAAGCTGCGGAAGTAGGCAGAAGAATTCGACAGAGCTGGGGCGCCTTCGGAAAGTTGGGATACATTCTAAAGAGCACAGATATACCAATAAATTTAAAAAGAAAAGTATATGCCGCATGCATTCTACCTGTCACCACATATGGCCTGGAAACCATGGCGATGACGAAAATAAATGCGAATAGATTAAGAGTCATGCAGCGATCAATGGAAAGAGCCATGCTGGGTATATCGTTGAGGGACAGGATAAGACTAACAGAAATCCGAAAAATAACAAAAGTCCCCGACGTAATTGGCAGAATATCCAAATTGAAGTGGAATTGGGTGGGACACGTGGCAAGACATGATCCTACAAGATGGACATATAAAACCATACACTGGCGCCCAAGAACATCTAAAAGAAGTGTGGGAAGACCCCAGAAAAGATGGTTGGACGATGTGAAGCGAATTGCGGGACGGGAGTGGTTTCAAATGGCAGCGGATAGGGAAGCATGGAAGGAAATGAGAGAGGCCTACATTCAGGAGTGGATGAACTCAGGCTAAGAAGAAGAAGAAGAAGACTAATAAAATTGACTCGGAAACTATTTTTAAACGAATCTCTTCAAAATGATCACGACAAGATATAAAATCAAAATTAACATATTCTAATACAATTTGGATTGCTTTACTTTTAATTTGATTGATGTAACCATAATGTTGCAAGCAAAGTACAACAATATCGTGAATGTGATTTAGACAAATTAAAAATGGAGAGGTTACATAATTTAATCGTTTCTCGCCATTTGTAAATTCTTTAAAAGAGGTAAAAGAGTGATGAGGTAGTAAATCATCAGAAAGAAGAGAAGTTCTGCACTCGACACATGATGATAATCGTAGTTTTTTAACTATGAAACTACACACATATGAAACAGCCTGAGCACAAAAAAACGTGAATCAGTAGTTACAAATTGAGAAATATTATTTGCCCCATTTATTGAATCTATCCATTTAGCACGGTAATCGATGTTTTGCGGAAATTTAAAGAATTGTCAAACAGAAGATTTTCCCTCATAAAAATTTAAACAACCAGAAACAATGCATTTTTTAGACGTAGCTATGATTTTAATTAAAACGTAAAGTTAAAAACTCAAAGATAATTATACAGTTTTATACTTACCCGTAAATTAATTAAATAAATTAGCTAAAAACTACACATACACACAAAAATAACCACAAAAATTTTGGCGGCTATAACTGACCAAACCACAAAACTTGAATCAGCGCCACAGCCTGAAGTAGTGTAAACTAAGTTAGTAGAAATTAAAATTTTTCATTGTGAACTTTGATAAATAGTTTGAAGAACCCCCAATTGCGTCGCTACAAACGGTGTTACCGTGTTTCCCTATGTAATTAAATCATCTGTTATGATTGATCTATGTTCAGCATTGAATCGGCTTCGAGTCAACATCAATTCATTTATTTATTCTTATTATTTTATTGCAACAATGCAAGGCACATGCCAACTGTATTAAACTTTATACTAAACAATCATCAAGAACGAGTATCAATCGTTACAAGTATACAACAAATCAACATTGCAAATTACATAAATTAATTATTCGAGCCAATATTGATTGGCAATTCAAAGAACAACCCACAGAAGTTATGTAAAGAAATGTAAGTATAAATTCTTACATATTGTAAGCAACATGTTTTCCGTTCGACTATGAAGATAAGCTATCGGAAAATTACGAACCTTAATTGTCCCAACCATTGTAAGTAGAATATTAGTTTATATACTTTAGTCTACAGTGTGATTTTGTGGTTGTATGTTCTGTCAAGCTTGCTTAGCTTTCTGCGCGTTTCCTTCGTGTTACCTGAATCTTTGTTATTTGTTACCTTGTTGTTTATCGTGGTCTTACTTGTTGTGGTTTATTTGTTATTTCTGGCTTTGTTAGTTGTGTTTTTATGTGGTTTTCTGAATATCTTAATATTTCGTAAGATAATTAGAAAACGTAGGTGGCTACATGGGTATCCTAATGAATGTGTTTTTGCAGGTCAAATAAGAAAGCCGAAAAGCCAGCGATTTGGCGACATGGACGTAAACGCCTGCCGCGCGATGGTAAACCAAAGGAAGAGCCGCCAAACCGTTTACGGGCTGGCGTGCAGAAACCGTGCCTTGGAAGCCTTCCTTGTAACTAAAAAGTTCACTCTAACCGCATCCACTCCTGTTTGTGACTTGGCAAACATTTCGGAGCTGTACGCTGTCAATATGCGTAAACAGAATGGGGATGAGTACAAGCAAAGGCCAATGCAAAGATTCTGGAATTCGATCGCCAGAGATCTCCAGCGGCGTTATTTCGAAGGTAAATAATGAAGTTAAAAATATATCTGTGTATATTAATTAATTATAATTTCAGAGCACGGGATTAAATTTGATCCATTTAAAGATGTGCAGTTCCTCAAAGCCCGGGAGGAAAGGGATACAAAAAAGAAAGATTCTGCAAGAGATGCCAGATAAGCGTTCGGAAAGCTCTGCCGCCGTAATGCTGGCCACTCACACTACGGTCTACCGGAGATGTTACCTGTGCAGGTTTACCGGAATGGTGAATGGGGACGTTCGGTGTACCGGAGTGATCTTCAGTTCATTTTGCGATGGCATCGATTAAAGACGATGACGCATTGGCATTGATAGGCCAGTGCCTTCTTTTTCTAGTAGAAAACAACTGACACGACCTGCGCAGGTGACCGGAGTACATGCACACACGTACAGGTGTACCGTACGGTGTCGATGAAAAATATTAACTTTCGAATTTGCTCCGGTCGCCTGTACAGGTTAAAAAACCTGCACAGGTCCGTTGCCATAAATGCTCCGGTCTACCTGCGCAGGTACACCTGTACAGGTAAACCTCTCCGGTAAACCGTAGTGTGAGTGGCCAGCATAACGTTGCAAGAGCATGAACAGATGGTCATGCTCTGCGACGAGAGCACTCCGGAAGGCTTGAATAAGAAATTTTTTTTCTTATTGCGGCTGTGGAATTGGCCTGGAAGGGCAACGAAGCGGTGGCAGCGTCGACACAACACTTTTCCTTTGAAATGAATACCAAAGGAGAAAGAACCGCGTGCTTAAAATATAATCCCATATTTGCGAAAATTGCACCGGGCGGGTCGAAAGCATTGACTTGCGATAAATGGTATTGCCAAATAAGACCCGCCCTGACATAGCCCAGTTTGGCTCTACAACTTGATGATGACTGCCCAACCCGAGTGTTTTTAAACACAAACAAACATTGGCGTGCGGATAAGTCGAAGTGGTTCAGCAAAACGCCAGTCGGTAAAGATTAGTTGCGCAAGTGGTTTCAAGAAGCCGCAAAAAAGCCAGACTAAGAGGTAAAAAGTTTACCAACCACAGCGCTCGGGCGACACTGCCCACGAACCTGGCCAATACCGACTTACCGACGGTACTAGCGATGAAATTAACAGGTAAACTGTATAATAATCTTAAAATGTGAAAATTATAATAAATATTTTTTTGTATATTTTAGGGCACAGAACGTACTTGTCTATGCATACGTCCAACTTCAGCAGGCGAAGTTGGACAGTTGCCGTCGCAGCCTGTTGAACCGTCGACGTCTGCAGAGGGTCCTATGATTCTCGATTTGACGTCCGATTGTGAAAGAGAAAGCGCAAACGTTCCGTGGAAGTGACACCACCACCACCGCGAGAAAACGTTGAAGACGACGAAGATTTCATCGCGCTGAGCCAACGCGGTCCACGGGCGTTTCGCGCTGAGGATTACCGTAGGACCTCCCAAACCAACACCAAGCTATCGATGACAACCACAACAATACACTAGAATGATAATTGCACGAGCACGGAATTAAATTTAATCCATTTAAAGATGTGGAGTTCCTCAAAGCCCGGGAGGCAAGGGATACAAAAAAGAAAGATCCTGCAAGAGATGCCAGATAAGCGTTCGGAAAGCTCTGCCGCCGTAACATTGCAAGATCATGAACAGATGGTCATGCTCTGCGACGAGAGCACTCCGGAAGGCTTGAATAAGAAATTTTTTTTCTTATTGCGGCGGTGGAACACTTTTCCTTTGAAATGAATACCAAAGGAGAAAGAACCGCGTGCTAAAAATATAATCCCATATTTTCGAAAATTGCACCGGGCGGGTCGAAAGCATTGACTTGCGATAAATGATTATTGCCAAATAAGACCCGCCCTGACATTTGCCCAGTTTGGCTCTACAACTTGATGATGACTGCCCAACCCGAGTGTTTTTAAACACAAACAAAAATTGGCGTGCGGATAAGTCGGAAGTGGTTCAGCAAAACGCCAGTCGGTAAAGATTCGTTGCGCAAGTGGTTTCAAGAAGCCGCAAAAAAAGCCAGATTAAGAATTAAAATTACCTCTATTAGGATTACCTTATACCTATACCTTATACCTAAAATTACCTATATAAATAATAAGGAATAAAATTAACAGGTAAACTGTATAATAACCTTAAAATGTGAAAATTATAATAAATATTTCTTGTATATTTTAGGGCACAGAACGTACTTGTCTATTCATACGTCCAACTTCAGCAGGCGAAGTTGGCTGAAATTATGGCCTCCATACGGGCCATACCGTTAAATCCTGCCGGACCGTCGCAGCCTGTAGGACCGTCGAAGCCTGCCGGACAGTTACCGACGCAGCCTGTTGAACCGTCGACGTCTGCAGGGAGTCCTATGATTTTCGATTTGGCGTCCGATTGTGGAAAATCCGAACTACAGCTAACGACAACTTCCGCACAACAAGAAGACGCGGCTGTAGTTGCCAAATCGGGAAAGAGAAAGCGCAAACGTTCCGTGGAAGTGACACCACCACCACCGCGAGAAAACGTTGAAGACGACGAAGTTTTCATCGCGCTGAGCCAACGCGGTCCACGGGCGTTTCGCGCTGAGGATTACCGTAGGACCTCCCAAACCAACACCAAGCTATCGATGACAACCACAACAATACACGAGAATGATAATTGCACGAGCACGGGATTAAATTTGATCCATTTAAAGATGTGGAGTTCCTCAAAGCCCGGGAGGCAAGGGATACAAAAAAGAAAGATCCTGCAAGAGATGCCAGATAAGCGTTCGGAAAGCTCTGCCGCCGTAACGTTGCAAGAGCATGAACAGATGGTCATGCTCTGCGACGAGAGCACTCCGGACGGCTAGAATAAGAAATTTTTTCTTATTGCGGCGGTGGAATTGGCCTGGAAGGGCAGCGTTGACACAACACTACTCCTTTGAAATGAATACCAAAGGAGAAAGAATCGGGTGCTTAAAATATAATCCCATATTTTCGAAAACTGCACCGGGTGGGTCGAAAGCATTGACTTGCGATAAATGGTTATTGCCAAATAAGACACGCCCTGACATGTGCCCAGTTCGGCTCTACAACTTGATGATGTCTTCACGGCCTGATGACTGCCCAACCCGAGTGTTTTTAAACACAAACAAACATTAGCGTGAGGATAAGTCGAAGTGGTTCAGCAAAACGTCAGACGGTAAAGATTCGTTGCGCAAGTGGTTTCAAGAAGCCGCAAAAAAAGCCGGACTAAGAGGTAAAAAGTTTACCAACCACAGCGCCCGGGCCACGCGAACCTGGCCAATACCGACTTGCCGACGGTACTAGCGATAAAATTAACAGGTAAATTGTATAATAATCTTAAAATGTGAAAATTATAATAAATATTTTTTTGTATATTTAAGAGCACATAACGTACTTGTTTATGCATACGTCCAACTTCAGCAGGCGAAGTTAGCTGAAATTATGGCCTCCATACGGGCTGGACCGTTGAAGCCTGCCGGACCGTCGACGTCTGCGGGGGTTCCTATGATTCCCGATTTGGCGTCCGATTGTGGACAATCCGAACTACAGCTGACGACAACTTCCGCACAACAAGAAGACGTGGCTGTAGTTGCCAAATCGGGAAAGAGAAAGCGCAAACGTTCCATGGAAGTGACACCACCACCACCGCGAGAAAACGTTGAAGACGACGAAGATTTCATCGCGCTGAGCCAACGCGGTCCACGGGCGTTTCGCGCTGAAGATTACCGTAGGACCTTCCAAACCAACACCAAGCCATCGATGACAACCACAACAATACAAAAGAATGGTAATTGTATAACACACAATTATAATATATAATAATAATTATTATTATAATTATCCACGACCACCACCAAATGATAAGAAAGAATTTAAAAAGAGGTAAAAATGCATATTATTACATTTAAAATGCAATTGCTTCTGATTAATCTCGGTATGGAGATTATGGAGAGGGCGGATGACTTCTGAGTGTTAGTAGTATAACTAACAAATTTTTAGGCTTGGATCTCAGAAGTCATCCTGGTGGAAGAATAAAAGTCAAGTTGAAATTAAGTTTTACGGAGTTCGACACACACTGTGTAAATTTACACACTTATATATCAAATTAACAAATGCTAAATTAACAGATTTATATACAGAAATTAATAGAGAATTATATTATAATATAAAAGAATTTGTAACCTTGCGAGATATGCATAAATAAATTGTATTAAGTGTTTTTGTTTCCTACATTAAAGTAGGTTTTGTGAAATTGCATTTTGTTAATGCTGCATGTGTAACCTGTCGACGTCTTTATTAAAGTTTTAATATATTTTTACAATTTGTTGATTTAGTAAATTTGAATAATTGCAATTAGTTTAAATAAAATTACATATACAGTGTGTTCAAAGTTCGATAAATAATTATGCTGCCGTTATAATTTTTAAATTAAAAATTCATGGTTTATTGTAAACTAAACAGCTTCTTATCATCAAAAAAGTCTGGACAATAAAAAACCCATTAGATAAGGTGATTTAATATTATAATGTAATTTTTAACAGTTTTTCGTTGTTTTCTAATTTAGTTTAAATAAATAATATAATATAATTTTGGTTTAATAAATTTTTTTATTGTTTATCATAATCCTGTTATTTTTATATTGCCTTGATCGCTTTTTCAAATTGTCTTTACTAATTTTTTTGAATAAACTACTTTTAACTTTTGTCTTCAAGGGTGGATGGCAGTGCCGTATTTAGACTAGATTTTCGGGGAGGGTTTTTAAAATATACAAAAATAAATTGCTAATTTATTAAAATAGAAAGAAAATTTTTTTAAATTTAAATTTTGTTAAATTAATTTTTTAAATGTAATGTTTGCAGAAAAGTAAGTAGAGAGAAATTTTTTTTGCCAAGATGCCGAAAACGACGAAGGCCTAGATTTTGCCACTCTGATTTTTTGAGTATAATTTTGTGCAAGTATTTTTGCAATTAAGATTTTATTTTTGGGTATTGTTATTAGAAAATTTTGTTTGAAAGTATTTTGCCCGAAAGCAAAGAGTATGTAGTGTACTCTTTTACATTCTTACTCTTTGCTCTTTTCCGAAAGTGACCGCAAAAAAGTTGAAATTTTGTGAAAAAATTGCTTTTATTTCATTAAAGTGTTAATTCATATTTTAATTTTAAACTCTCTTGCAAAAAACCGTCTTTAAATAAAATTTTTTAATTTTAAAATTTGAATAAAAATCACAAAGTAAATTCTTATTTTACCGATAGCGATGGTAAAATAATGTTGTCAAAACGAAGAACTAAATTTTACAATCTTAAGCAAATGTACATTTATATATACAATTCACACCAAAATATAAAATAATTTATGGGTTTACAATGCCCACTCTAATTTATTGCGGAAGTGTTATTTTTAGCTATGCTGCTCATGATGGTCACAAAATTTATGTTCCCTTTAAAATTTGGTTCAAACAATTTAGAGCAATTTAAAATTATTATCACAATAGTAAGAATTAAGATAAAATACCTATTTCATTTATTGCAATATAATTATTTTTCAAAAAATTGAAAATTAATTAGTAGGAGTAATAACGAACAATTAATTAAGAGGCCACAGACTTTTACATAGTGCTGTAAATATATAGGGCTTTTTTATATTTTTCATCGTCAGTTTTTATATTTTTGCAATTTAGTAGTAGGTGTATGAATAAAGTTTGGAATTGTTAAAGAATTTGCGATAATTTGGTCGATGCGTAAAAATTAAGTCGCAACAAATGTGTGTAGCCAGGCGTACTGAAGCCAGCTGGAATATCACATGCGGAACGTGCACGTGCATATGCAAAGCCAATGACCATACCACAGATTGCAAGGTAAAAGAAAGAGCATTTTAATTTGACAATTTTTTAAACACTGAAGAGCTCATAGCTATGAATAATGAATGTACACCCAGCTAAGAGTAATTTTTAAATTAAGCAATTTTAATAGATTTGTATAGCTCTTGTCATCTCAATATGTGCAGTCCAGGATAAATTATTTGTAATTATAAGTAATCAATAGATAAGTGGTTTAAGTAGTGTAACTCGATATTAATCATATCAAATTTTTAGCATAAACCAAAAAATGCACAAAACACTTTTTCGAAAACTAAAATGTTTAAGGCGATGAACTAGGATGCTCCTAGTTCATCGCCTGATGATGCCATAGTATGGTGAAAACGTTTGCGATAATACAGTGTATTTATATATTGTGATAACTTAAACATTTTAGTTTTCGAAAAAGTGTTTTGTGCATTTTTTGGTTTATGCTAAAAATTTGATATGTGTAATTATAAGACCTAAATATTTATATGCCTTGGCCTCCTTAAGTTTTATATTATTTAGAGTCACTTCTATATCACAGTCTTTTTTGTTTTATTAGCATATGCACAGTTTTATTTATATTTTATACTTAATTTATTAGAGCACAGCCACTTATAGTATAATTGTAAATGATAATTATTTTTTTTCCAATTCTTTAGGGTTTTCTCCAGAAATGACTAGTACCTACAGTATCATCTGCGAACATAAAATATCTAGATTGGAGAAGTAAATATTGTAAACTGTGTACATACAGAAGATACTGCAAAGGACTTTAATACAGAGCTCTGGGCAATCCCTACCTTAGATTTAACTTCTTTGCTTTTACTGTTATTAATTTCAGTATAGTACTCACAATCACTCGAATATGATATGAGTAGTTCAAAAAAAAATGGTAAATCGATGAAAAATCGATTTTTCCACAAAAATTGATTATTGCTAATAAAAATCGATTTTTTCCAAATCGATTATTATTAAAAAGAGAAAAATAGATTTTTAATTAATCGATTTTTTCTCCCCAATATCATATCCCTACCATAGAACCGCCCACAACCCCTTCGAAGGAGAGGACCACAATTCAATACACTTGGCACGGTAATTGTAATCCCCGCACTACCGCTACCAACGTAATTGTTTGTAATATTGTACATTTAGAAAAAAATTCTGAGAAATCCCTAAGAGCGTAATAATTGCACTTGAAACATCACATCGTATATTGCTCGGAACAAGATAATTGCAATTATCACATCGCATATTGCTCGAAGAAATAAGTTGTAAGCAGTGTTAAAATACCTAATGTTATTATAAGTATTGAAATGATATATCTCGTGAAGATTTTTCAATCCATTTATTTTACCTTAGATTTCAAAATAAAATGAAAAAGTTTTCTTGTCTCAAAAAAAGTAAGTAGTTCTCCAAAAATTATAACTAATCCAAAATCCAATTCAAATTAAATATTTCCTCAAGGGATCGAAGTTTTGATTTTACCGTTATCCAAATCGCCTGCTTATCGATAGCACCATTCGTTCCTACGAATCTAATTTTAATTTTACAATTTCGAATATAATCCAAATCGAAGTCTATTATTCGGGCTATTCTTTTTCCAAATCAACGAAACCAATCAATTCATCACCGTTCGGTAGCAATAAAATCAATAAAATTTCCAAAATAATTTCAAACTTCCAAAAAATACACAGTAATGCAGATGCATCAAATTCACTTTATTTAAATCAAATTCAAAATCCTACTCACAATTTCAAATTAATAATCTCAAAAATAAATCACAGAGCCTAATTACTCACAACTGGCTCGTGCGGCCATATTTAGCAAAAATTCTTCAATTTTTCTTCATTCCCAGCCCCACCTTTTAAATTTACAATGTTACCATTTAAACTTATTAAAATAAAATTTTTATCAAAATGTATAGGGTGGGTGCGAATCCCTTTGAAACACCACAGTATATTCCGAGATAATAACCTACCCAATAAAGATGAAAATAGTAAATTGTACGAAACGTAAGCATAAATTCTTAGATATTGTAAACAACATGTTTTCAAGCAATGGTAAAATTACGAACTTTTATTATCCTAACCCTTGTAAGTGAAATATTAATTTATACATTTTAGTATTACAGTATGTATGTAGTATGTTTTTTGTTGTTTTTGCTATCCATGTACCTTGATTACCTTAAGTGTTATTTTTTATATTTAGTGGGATTTGTCAGTTAATTTTGCACACAATTTTAACTTTTTCCTTTGCACTATTGGAAAGGGGACAATTTTCAAAGCATATTGCAATAAAAATTTTTGCAAATTATCCATTAGTTTGGATACCAAGTGTGGAGCGAGGCATCACTTATACTGCAAGACAGATAATGCCACTTAAGCGTAGCGTAGCCGAGTAGCAATGCGAAGCATGCAGCGCCGTAGAGGCTTTAATCTTCTTCATCTGGTGTGTGGATAATGGGCGTTGGATATCATGGATCAAAATATACGCTGATATCTGTGGTATTAAAATATCATTTAAAGAAGATCCACCTCAGCTAGCAAAATCAAAACAAAGAGCTTTAGCAAGATTTCACCAGTTAGAAAAGAAACTAGAAAAATCGGAAAATCAAAAACTTAAAAAACAATACAATGCATTCATATAAGAATATTTAAAACTCGCTCACATGGTTCCTACGCACCGCTATAGTCAAAGAAAATACTATATTCTACTTCAACCAGTTATTAGGGAAGAAAGTACAACTACCAAGCTAAGAGTAGTATTTGACCCAACCTCAAGAATATCAATTGACTACAATAACATATGGAACAGCATCAGCACCATATTTGGTCATCAAAACTCTCCAGAAATTAACCCAAGATTATTTAGAAGTACTTACTCCAGAACATTTTTTAATAGGAAGAGCAATTATAACACCAACGCATCCAGCAATAACAAAGTTCACTGCAATTTACAATAAAATATGGAAAGTGATACAAAAAATTAAGAAAGATATGTGGAAAGCATGGTCCACCAATTATTTAAATTGACTACAACTAAGATACAAATGGCAAACTAAACAAAAGAATCTAGAAATAGGAGATTTCGTAATTATAAAAGAAAGATATATAAATTCAAGTCAATAGCCATTAGCGAAGATATGTGACAAGCATCCAGATCCAGATGGGACAGTACGAGTAGTGAGAGTTAAGAAAGCAAAAGGTAAAGTTACAAAGAAAAGCATTCACAACATCATACCATTAATTGAAGAATCAAGAGACAACCAAACTCAATCAAAACCATCAACAAATAAAGCAAGATATTCCACTCTAGCAAGAAAAAATTGTTCCTTTTTGTCTTTTTCCATTGAAGTCTCCACCTGCTATGAATTTCTGGCCAAGGGTTGTAAAAAAAGGTTCCAATTGCTCTTTTTAATATTGTGTCTGAGAGGACAGTAGATTGCAGATATTTTTATTTGACAGTTTAGTTGATTAACTTGAATTGTAGTAGTTTGGAGGAAATCTTTTTCATATTTATTTTCCTCATGATCCATCGTTTCTTTAATAATGATAGCTGTCCTCCCGTGAGCTCTTCCACTAGGATGGAATGTGTGGTATATTTTGTAATTTAGTATTTTTATGTGTGATTGAAAGCTAAAGTGCGTTTCCGAAATAAAGAGTATGTCTACAGTGTGTTCACGATAAGAGGTAACAGTGAATAATTCTTATATCTTAATAGATACAAAAAAAAGTTTAAATAACATTTTATTCAACTCAAAATTTACCATCGGAAACTGTGGAAGTAAATTTTTTTGTACTTCTAACTCAACCGGAAGTAAACATGAATATTTTTTTTCAAATGGCAACATGTCTTTTTTTTAGCATTTTCGTAATCTGCAGTTATCTCTATACAAACATATAAAATTATCACAAAATTTTCGAGAAAAATGCAAGATTTAAGCAAACAATAAATTTATTAATTGTTTAATTTATTTAGTGTGCTATGAAAAACAAAACAAGTTACTAAGTTGAAATTTAATTCGAAGGGTAAGTTTTTTAAAATTATTGGAAAGGAAACATCGCAACATACTGCAAGCATCGGTTTTTCTTTCAAAAGTGTTTTCGACCTGATACCACTTGCTATTCGTTAGTAACGGCCCCGGAATGTGCAAAAGTCTCGAGACTTTTTACTGAGTGCTATATTTTTCACAGGAAAAATTCCAAAGCTAAACTTTTCCTCTTCTTTCATATTTGATTACAGGAAATCATACAAACACTGAAGATAAAACTAATAGATATTGGCAAAAAGTGGAAAATCTAAACCAACGACAAGACTGGTAGAACAGCAGAGAAAAAGTCTTAAAGGTAAATTGTTAATTTGTTTACAATTGATAAGAAGACCATAAGGTGGTTATTATTTGCTAAACAAACGAATTATAGATGAAAGATTTAACATTTTTAAAACATATGAGTAGGCAACCAAACAAGCACCGTAATTTTTCAAAAGTGTTATAATGGTACTACCTATGAACAGCAAAGAATAAAAACGTACTAGAGAAGAGCTGTAAACATCAACAAAAAGCGAATTACACAAATTCGAGAGAAGTAAAAAAATAATTTGCATGCTAGAATATAATATAGCTAAGATTGAAAAATAACAGCGAGAGAAGAAGGAATTACACGATTTGAACTTTTTCCTATGCACTATAGGAAAGAGGATAATTTTTTAAGCATATTAAAACAAAAATATCAAAAGATTAGCCATTAGTTTTCGAAAAAACCACATTATAAAATTTACAATTCAAGGGACACATAAAACCCAACATGGGAGAGAGATACCTGGGTCGACGAGGTGGAGAGGATTAACTGACACCAAAAAAAAAAAAAAAAAATAGTAGCTCTAGAGGAAGAGAGTAAAATGAGGAATAAAAGGCAATGAAGGAACATCATTATAAAAGAAATTACGACGTCTGAAAGCAACGTAAAAAAAAAACTTTTTTGAGAGAGAATTACAGATCAGTATAAGGTAAACAAGAGCCTTCAAGATCAGAAGTACTAAGCTGAAAACTGTAGTGCTGCAAAAATATAAAGAATAGAAAGGAAGACTGGGAGAAAAGAAAATTTACATTGACAACGACTAAACAATTGAAGAAAGATGAGTATAGAAGGAAATCAGAAAAACGGCTAAAACGGAGAGAGAAGCCGGAAAACGAGATCATAATAGATGGAAAGAAATATGAGTGGAATGGAAAACGTCTGGCAATAGAAGAGAACGCCAAGACAAAACACTAGACTACCTCGAAGAATTAACAGAGGAAAACACAGAAACGGAATTAGCAGATGAAATGGAACAATTTAATGAATTAAAAGAAATTGACAAGGATATTAAGAAAATAATAAAAGATAAAAAATACATAATGATTTATGAGAAAGATATGCTCTCAGTTAGATGAAATTCTCCTGTCTAAACTGGGAAGACGAGAAAATGTATTTCTTTTAAAGACATAATTTGGTTGAAATTCTAAAGTTTTGTGCTAGTATCAGTGATAAATAAAATTGGAAACTCACGCATTGGTTTATCAAACATTGAAAAAGAGAACAAAATTTTGAAAAACGAGGACTTGCTGATCTGTAGTGGAACAGGCAAAATATGCATATTTTGAAGATTGGTTTTGAGTTCCTTGGGGTACAGTAACTATAGGAAGATCAATTTCGGTAAGTGACAACTAGGCGACGTCAACTCTAATGAATAATCCGCAGAAATATTTGTTTTAAAATGCTCAAAAAATTGTCCTCTTTCCAATAGTGTATAGGAAGAAGTTCAAATTGTGCTGACAGTATTCTAACAGTAACTTTGTTTCGAATTAATTCAGAAGCTCAGAATTCAGTGTAAAATTGTTGTTTTTTGGACAATGTAGAATTATTCCAGAACTGGACATTTCTGTAAATTTCTTCTATGAATATTGATATTTTGTCGTTGATATAAACAACGAAATAACATTTTTCCTTTTTGGTAATGCTTAGTTGCCATTGAACCTACAAATATTTTATTAGTACTTATCACATCTACATAACGATTAAAAGTAATGTACCTGATATTAACTGTGATTGCGATTTAATTGTATCTCTTTGTTTTTGGTTCTTTTTAAACAAATCTTCAATTTCTTTATCTCAATTAGCTCTAACAAAAAAATAACTTCTCTATCGAGTGAATCAATGCATTGCCTAAATAAAAGTTATGTTATTTCTTTGAATAGTTAATATTATAATCTATTTTTACCATCCGGTGAAGCAGTTAAGAAACAGTTGCTCTCTCAAATAGTGAGGCAGCCACAATCTCCTTTGATATACCATATTCGATTGCTAGAGAATAAAATGAATTGTGATTTAAGCATGATTTGACTAATTTAATGCATGATGTATGTTGGGGACGTTTTACAACATTTCCAAATATTGATGCCGTTAATCTGGGATGTCTCTCGTACTCATACAATTTGTTTCCAAATTACCCAGTCTTACTTTGGATACGATTTTTGCTTCCGTACTAACCTAAAAAATTAATAAAATCAGAACTAGCTTATAAATTCCATCAGAATAAATTCTGAATCCTCCGGTTCATTTACAAACTGTCTATAATTTGTATTTTTACTCACATTGCATTTCTTCCACGAACTCGCATGCCACACACAACTTTTATTGTGTCTCAATCCTGATAAATTCACTCTTCGTTCATTTGAACCACGTTGAATTAAATTTAACCTTTTTCCCATTTTAAACGACCCACAATTTTTATTAAATTTTCAGAGCGATTATTGTGCCTTCCTAACTAGTAAGTTGATTACACCTACAAAAAAACAGAAAATTAAAAAGTATTGATGTGAACGATGTAACATTTGGTTCTTCACTGTGAATTGCCGTTTTCTCAAATTAAAGTTCCAAACCAAACTTAAGCTGTGATCATCTAACAAACCGCACACCTTGTGATTTCCCTCGCAGAACACACCCAAGTCCTTTCAAAACTGCGGATGACCTTTCATAACATCTTTTGTTTATAATGCACATAACCTCACACACACAACTGAACTTATATGTGCCAGTGGCGTAACTACCGAAGGATACCTAGAGTGTTTATTAGTTCACACAAATTAAATAAAATAATTCAGTATTCGCTATGAGAATGTCTTGTAACGTCACCCGTTGGTTCGATGAAGTGAACTAAGTTTGGAAATATTTTTTTCTAATTATGTTTTAAAAAGTGTCACTTTTTGACACTCAAAAGTGTGCGAAAAAGTACTACTTTTCCGCCTTAGTGCAAAAAAGTACTACTTTTCCGCCCTAGTGCGAAAAAGTAATACTTTTCCGCCCACACTTGTGAAAGTGTGCGGGAAAGAAAGAAAAAGTTCTAATATACTTTATTTATAATATAACATTAACGGTTACGTGTAGTTTGTTTTGCACATCTAAACACTCCGACATATCTGACATATTTGCTAGTATTCTAAAAACACAAATTGTATTAGCAAATATGTCAGATATGTCGGAGTGTTCAGATGTGCAAAACAAACTACACGTAACACTTTTTGACACTCAAAAGTGTGCGAAAAAGTACTACTTTTCCGCCCACACTTGTGAAAGTGTGCGGGAAAGAAAGAATAAGTTCTAATCTACTTTATTTATATTATACATTAACGGTTACGTGTAGTTTGTTTTGCACATCTGAACACTCCGACATATCTGACATATTTGCTAATACAATTTGTGTTTTTAGAATACTAGCAAATATGTCAGATATGTCGGAGTGTTTAGATGTGCAAAACAAACTACACGTAACCGTTAATGTATAATATAAATAAAGTAGATTAGAACTTATTCTTTCTTTCCCGCACACTTTCACAAGTGTGGGCGGAAAAGTAGTACTTTTTCGCACACTTTTGAGTGTCAAAAAGTGTCACTTTTTGACACTCAAAAGTGTTATTTAGCAGTATTGTGTTGTATTGTATTGTACTTAGGCGTCGATTGGCTACTAGAGCCTTGCAGAACTGCGACCATTATTGATCTTTTATTTAGCAGTGAGTGTACTATATTTTTTTGAATATTTACGTACATACTATATTCGAATTTACACAATAAATAATAATAATAATAATTAAAAGTTATGGAAACTTTGAAAATTAAATATTTTGTCAAGTTTCTTTTTGTTTACAAGTTCTTGATATTTTTATTTTATTGGGTTACTTTGTATTGCTAATTTTTGTTTCTTTTTTATTGTATTACTTTAGAAATAAATTTTGTCTTAATTTTTTTTTTATGCTTATTGATTATTATATTTAAGTTTAAACATATTTTTATGCATATAATGGCAATTTTTTGTGCTATTTTCTCGATTTTTTATGCTTAAAAGTCCGTACTCTAGTGATTAGCAATTTAACGAGAGAAAACTTGGTCGACTAAAACACGAGAGCGATCTAGCGCTCTCGACCGCTCGAGTGTTTTAATCTGACTAACAGTTTTATTGGGTAAAATTTTAAAATTATGTATGACAAAAATTTTTACAGCTCTTTATGCGCTTTTGCTTCTTTCACTACTGTTTTTCATCGTTGTCTATCTAGAGCAGTTTGATTGCAGTTTCTGATCTTCATTCTTCTCAGATCATTTCTTACCTCATCTTTTCACCTCAATCTTGGTCTTCGTCTTGGTTTTATTGCATCGGGTCTCCAAATTATCGCACTCTTATTACGTGTCCAAACCAACTCAGTCTTATTGCCTTATTGTCTTATGTCTTCCAATGTTTCTTTCTTCTAGTTCTATTTCCTCATTTGTTCTTCTGTAATTTTCTTCTCCAATTTTAACTGAACTCAGAATTTTTCTCATAATTTTTCTTTTGAAGACCCGCAGCTTCTCTTCTTCATTCTTTGTTAGGCACATTATCTCCATTTCATACGTTACTACAGGTCTTATCAAGATTTTATATATTTTGATCTTTGATTTTTTTTTATTATTGTTTACTCGTAATTAGCTTTCTGTTGCAATAAAACGTTTTGTTTCCAGCTATTAACCTATCTTTAATTACGTCTTCTCTTTTGTTAGTGTATTATTAATTTGCATATCTAGCTATCTGAATGTTTTTACTTCTTCAATCGTATAAGATTTTTACATGCCGCGCTTGTAACACCATTCCATGATCTGGTTTATTATGAATATTGCATCGATTGTCGATCTTCCTGGTTGAAATCCCTGTTGATAGTCACCTATCTCCTTGTTTACATATTCTTGCAATTTTGAGTGTATCATTTTCGATAAGACCTTATATAAGTTATTCGGTAGCAATATTCTTCTGTAGTTTCTACACTCCTTCATGTCTCGTTTTTTATGTATTGGAATAATCTTCGCTATATTCCATTCTGTTGGCATTATCTCCCCTCTCCATACCATCATTAGTTCGTACATTCTTCTTAACATTGTTAGTTCTTCTACCTTCATTAATTCAGTGTTTATGCCATCTAATCCTGGTGTTGTTTTATTTTTCATAGAGTTTAACATCTTACAAAATTCTTCATAAGTTGGTTCTTCCAATGTTTTTTTTTTTCATTTGGGCCACTATATTATCATCGAATGGGTTTCCTCCTGTCTCCTCGTTGAGTAATTCTTTAAAATATTCTCTCCATGTTGTTGATATCTATTTCTTTGTACTTCATATGTCCTTTTTTGTCTTTCATTCCTCTCACTTCCGTGTTGTTGTTGACCCATTGTTCTTTTATTTTTATACAAAATTCTCTGAGATTTCTATTATTTATTTCTATATCGGTCATCATTCTCTCAATCCATCTTTGTTTCTTGTATTTGCACATCTTCACAGTATTTCTTCTTTTTTCTTTGTATACCTCATTGTCTTCTGTTTTTGTGATCTCATCCATTTTAATCTGGCTTTTCTTTTTGTTTCTATCATATCTTCACACTCTTCGTCAAACCATTCGTTTTTTGTGTTCCTCTCTGTTCGTTCAATAGTCTTTTAAGCTGCTCTTATTATGCTATCCTTTATATTGCTATATTCTTTATCCACATTCTTACTTTGTTGTTTATTGATCATCCCTTCTTGTAGTTCTTGTGCATATTTTATTTGTATTTCTTGGTTATTTAATTTTTCTATTGTCAGTCTGTTTATTTTCTCTTTTCTTCTTTCCTTCTTTATCTTACTCATTTTAATTTTCATTATTACTTTACTGTGGTCTGTGTTTACCAATGGCGGTCCGTGAGTAAGTGATTTGGGGAGACTGGAAGTCTAAAGTATTAAAAAGTACTAATAACAGTAGTTACTTATTAACTATGTATCTAAATAATGTACATAATAATTCTTGACTTTAAAACTCAAGTCATTTTGTATCGTTTTAGATGTTCTTTTAAATATATTGATAACAAAAAATGTTCTTGAAGTAACCTCTTTTCTTGTGCAAGTAGTTCTAGTAATTCAAGATAATTTTTTTTATTTAAAAATTTGTTTTTTTCCGGATGTCTACAAAAAGCAATTTCTTGCTGACCCTAAAAATAAACAACATGTATTAAAAGTATTAGTAAACGTCTATTTATACCGACTTTTTTACTGTGTTTTAGGGCAACAAGTTGTCGACTTTCTGATAGAATATGTTGTAACAAAATTTTGAATTTTGTTGCGATTCTTTTGGCTACACTTCTTATTTGCATTTTTAATGATAGGAGAATATTTTTAAAGCAAGACGATTTAAGCGCATGACGGGAGATAGGAAGAAAAGGTGCGGTGTGATGAGAAAAGAGGGCCAGATTTTGTGCCCGAAAAGATTGGTTTTTAACTTTGATTTTGGGTAGTTATTGGTAGTAAGAATTTTGTGTAGTAAGAATTGCTGGAGTTACCACCGCTCCTTCTTGCGGATTTACGCCAATTTCAAGGAAATTGTGTTCTTTTGATTTTTTTGTCATTAGATTTCTTGAACACCTGAAGGATCGAGCGATAGCGACCACTCAACAGCAGCAATAAGATAAGTTTTTTTACCTTATTAAATTTTTTTCGTTTCGTTAGCTGCGTTCGTCGATGTAAGCGACGCTCGCTTCGACTATTTTTTGATCTAATTTTGAGCTCAAATATCATTTTAAAGATTCTAATTATTGGAAGTCTTCATTAAGAGTCGTTGGGTGATTGTTTAGGGCGTCGGTTGTTGCAAACGTCCCTTCCGGATTCGAATCCCATAGTATGTACGTTTTTTTGTTACAAGAGAGAGTGCAAACTTGTTGCAGTTACGCCGGATTCACCCTTGGCTTCCGCAAAGAAAAGAGCTAGTTTTTTCCATCTTGGGTATCCTCAACAAATAAAAGGTTGGGAATTTCGATTTTCAGCTGTGTGGGAAGGAAGAAATTGCTGGGTCTTCTCTAAGGAGTTCCAGCCATCCATTTCTTTTTCATTTTTTTTTTTTCAATTCTAACTTGACCCAAAACATAAAATTTTTCTTGATTTCTTAAGTGATTTTTTGAAATAGAGTGTTTTCTGCCTTACTTATAACATTTTTTATTGTCAACAATCCATCAACACTGCATTCTTTTTCTCCACCAAAAATTAAGCAAGTAAAACAAAACATTTTATTTTGCTTATAGCAACTAGTAAGCCACAAAAATTTGTTATACTAACTACATTGAAATTTTCTTGTAAATTTACCTTTTTTAGATTCTAATGAAAGGCTTGGTGTTGGTCTATTAGTTTTTAATTTACACTTTTGTCCATAAGATTTTTTTTTTTATTTGACATTCATGAATGCATACAATCTGTTCTAAGTTGAACAATAGGTAGTACATTTGACAGTGAATTTAACATAGCTGAGATTAACACAGTAGTAGACCTCATTCTCAAAATTTACATCATTTATAACATGTTTTGTTTGAACCACATGAAAATTAACTGCACTGCACTATTTGCGATGGGATAAGTCTATTGGATCATATCGTTGTAGTCTTCTTACACGGGGAACACTAAAAAGATCTGCAACGAGGGTGTTTGGATAGACGCTAAGACGGTCTTGGTATCGCTTGCTTGAGGCAGCAATTTCTTCCTTAATCGTGGTCATACGTTATGACCTAAGTCTCGATGAATGATGAAGTTAGGGACGTACCAGGGTGCACCACAAATTGTCCGTAGCGTTTTAAACTGAAATCGCTGCAACTTCATAATATTTGATTCGCTCGTTCAACCCCACAGCTGTATACCATACTTCCACACCGGTTTTATGATGGCTTTGTATAATAAAAGTTTATTTGCTAGTGTAAGATGGAAATTTTTGTTTATAATTTAATACATCTTGCGATAGGTGAGTCCGAGTTGCAAGCATTTGCTCCAAATCTGTTTCGTCTATGTCAGTCGTCGGTCCAGATGAAGACCAATATATTTAACTTCTTGTTTTTGTGGAAAGATGCAACCATTTAGTAAAACAGCTGGACATGTTTCCCTTCTAAGAGTAAAAGTAACATGAACGAACTTTGAACTGTTGACCCTAATTCGCCAAATTTTTAACCTTTAAATTTTAAAATTTTAAATTTCGGTTACTGTTAGTTAACCCTCACCACGAATTTCAAAATTTCAACTACACTATAGATAAAAAAAATAAAACCGACTTCAAAAAAAAACTACTGTGAAAAAAATGCACTAAAAAGTAAAAAATAATTACGTTATTAATTACTTCAACTAGCTGACATAGGCGGTCAATTATTGTTATCTTTGGAGTCGGTGCTAGTCAATCTGGCTAAATTACTTAAACTAAATTTCTTAAAACAGACTTAACAAACCCTATTTTATTTATTTGCCTTACTCAACAACGACCTATCATGCAGCTGTGTTAATAGGTGTATCTAAAATACATATAAATTTTACATTTTTTAAATTCGATTTTTTCGAGAACTAATTTATAATTTAACAAAATTTTTATTCTAGTATGCTTAGAAAAGTGTTCTCTTTCCTATAGAGTAGTTGAAATTTTGAAATTCGTGGTGAGGGTTGTCTGCCAGCCCCCCAAATTGTGATTTTTAGAAATTTTGTGAATTTATTTCTTTTTTACCTACACCTTGTTCATTATTTTCAGAATTTCTGTGAAAATGGTTGGTTTTCCAAAAAAATTTATTTGACCAAAGTTTATTTGACTCTAATTTAAATTAAGGAAAAAAATATTTAAAAAATTTTGGTTTTATTATTTTTACTTTTCTTGCGAACCCCGTATCTCTTAAACGAAACGTCTTAATAAAACATTGAGGCGCAAACCGGATAGATAATTTAAGGGTCTACAACTTTGGTCCAATAATTTTTTTTTGAGAAACTAATCGTTTTCCCAGAAATTCTGAAAATAATGATCAAAGTGTAGATAAAAAAAAATAATTTCACAAAATTGCTAAAAATCTCAATTTGATTTATAGCAGTTATTTTAATGTCGAAACGTATTGTAGCGTTTGACGTTCGAGTGACGTTGTTATAAAGCAGATTAGGTTATCGTTAATTACTTTGTTAATTTATATAAACTTTGGACTTGGTTTGGACAAAAACTTTCTTTTATGACGATAAAAGAAAAGTTTTCCAAGGTCGCGGGGAAAATATAAATAATAATAGATTACTGTCAGTTAAACTACCTCACGAATTTAACTTTTTCCTATAGACAATATGAAGCTTTTCTAAGCATATTGGAACAAATATTTTGTAGAATTAGACATTGATTTTCAAAAAAACGACATTTTAAAATTTGAAATATTGGTGACGCGTTTAACATTATAAACATCCTGTACATAGAAGGCCGTTTTTAGTTTAGTGATTATTTCTATGTTGTCATCATTGGTTTACAGTAGCCATATTGGTTAAATTGTTTTGCTTATTTAATTGACAGCTACTGTCAAAGGGTGAATTAATAGCTAATCAATAAATCGTTTCCTAATATGGATAAAGTGGAATTGGTGAAACTTTCAAATAAATTGCAAAATTTGAAAGAAATTAAGAAGGTTTTCCAAAGTTCGTATAATACAGATCCAGTTAAAATAGAAGTGGATGACGTGCAAATTAAATTAGAAGAATTGCATCATTCAATTGACATTAAGGAGGAGACTACAATTTTAGAATCTCAACTAAAGGGTGAATGTAAAACTAAAATTTGTAAATACGAATGTGGCGAATGTAACCTGATATTTACCAAAAAATTACAATTGGAAAAGCATGCAAAAATTCATCCGGACTCGAAACCTTTTGCCTGCACCATGTGCAAGTTTAAGTGTTCGCAGAAAGGAAATCTGAAAGTTCATTTAAGAATTCATACGGGGGAAAAGCCGTATGCGTGTAAAATCTGTGATTATAAATGCGCACATAAAGCAAGTTTAAACCTTCACTTAGAAAGCCACACCGGAAAGAAAAGGTTTACGTGTGACATTTGTGACTTTAAATGTTCACAAAAGGGAAACTTGACATTTCACCTGAAAACTCATACCGGAGAGAAACCGTTTGCGTGTGAATTTTGCGATTATAAATGCAGACACAAAGGACACCTGAAAGATCATTCGAGAACTCACACCGGCGAGAAACCATTTGCGTGTCAAATGTGCGACTATAAATGCATCCAAAAAGGATACTTGAAGGATCATCTGAGAACGCACACTGGCGAAAGACCGTTCGCGTGTGAAGTTTGTGGTTTAAAGTTTTCACAAAAACGAAATTTAACTTTTCATATCAGAATTCATACCGGAGAGAAACCGTTCGTGTGCGAAATTTGTGCGCGCAGATTTTCACATAACCGAAACTTAACACTTCATTTAAGAACACATACCGGCGTGAAGCCGTTCACATGTGAAATTTGTAATAATAAATTTTCACAAAGAGGACATTTAAAAGATCACGTAAGAACCCACACCGGCATGAAACCGTATGCATGCGAAATTTGCGAGTACAAAACTGCACGAAGGGAACATTTAAAACGGCATTTTAAAATCCATACAGGCGAAAAGCCGTTCGCGTGTGAAATTTGTGATTACAGGTGTTCACGGAGGGAAAACTTAAGACAACACTTAAAAATTCATTAAATTAGTTTTATTTATCGGAAACATAAAATGTATTATTACTGTAATATTACATTACTGTTGAATATTAAATTTGAGTTGATCTTAGTTGCAAAGTTTTTATAAGCTTGATAACACTTGGTTAAATCTAACCACTGAGTCTAAACTAGGATGGAACACGTGGATAAGATTGTCTACAAAGAAATAAAATGTGCACGACTGCGATTTTAAGTCTTACAAAAAAAAATTAATTTCAATATTCTGTACACCAATTCTGTATTTAAGAAAACCAAATTATTTTATTAATTTTGTTTTAGTTTGATCATAAAATCCTGCATCTTTTTAAACAAAACATTTCACAAAACTTCTGATACATCTCTCGAGATAGGAAATTTCACGGGGTACAACTGTTGCCTAGTGAATTTTCTTCCAATTCCGACCAACCTATTTCAAAGAAAAATCGGAAAAACCGTCACACGCGATTGATGACGATTAAGTTGAAAATAAAAATATAAAAACAGGAAATTCAAATGGCTGTCAATATTATAATTAATGTCCGACTGAAACACAATTTTCAGCCGAAACCGAATATTCGGCTATATTATTATTATACTATAATATATTCGGCTCAGCCAAATTTGAATATATGTCTGAGTCCCCCTCCCTGTAAAATTCTTACCATTTTGAAAATTTTAAAGAATTATTTATTAGGTTTTAATTTTACAACAATTCTGCAAATTAAATTAATGAATTTGGCTAATTTGGTAGCTCTAATATTCATAATTAAAAAGTCAATAAACAAAAAGCTAAGAAAAGAAGTTTCTCCGCATTTTCACCAAGTAAATTACTTTGACCATCTATCTTTCAAGCGTCAAATTCAGTGGCGGTCTGTGAGTAAGTTATTTGGGGAGACTGGAAGTCTGAAGTATTAAAAAGTACTAATAATAATTAATTATTATTGATCTTCTTCATTTATATTATATTACAAAGTTTTTATTTTAAATTCTCATCATTTTTAAAACGTACTTTTTTAAAAATTTATTTTCTTGTTTATTCAAATATTCTAAGTGCAAACCTGTTAAATGCTAATTATTGTTTGTTTTTATTGTTTTTTAAATATTATTTTTCTATGTAAGTATGTATTCTTTACTTAACAGTTAAAATTCATTATTCTTATATGTTGTTTAGTTTGTTTATTTTAACATTACATACTACTAACTACCACACTATCGACTTAAAAATTCATTTTTTAGGTTATTTTCTATTATAAATTTACACATTTTATTAAATTATTTTGTATCGTCTTAGATGTTCATTTAAATATTATTAATAACGAAGAATATTTTTTAACAAAGGAATTATATGACCTCTGCATTTTTGTAATTTTGCCACTTATTGTGCTGAAAGTTCGGTCTTCCAATAACAACTCTTCAAAGCGGTAAGGCTAGAGATGGCCAGAAATTTTCTAGTAAATTGACTTTGAAATATTGTCGAGGGAGTTTGAAGACAAGATGTGAAACAATTAGCAAATAGTTACGTAGCACAGGTAAGAACGAGTTAGACTAGAAACCAGTGGGTTCACGGTTCTATTCCCATCTTTGCTATTTTTCTTTTTTAATTTTTTTTTTCTCCAGTGCATATTCACACATCATTTAATTATTGTAAAATTGATTAAACTTATTAGGTATTTGAATAAAAAAAATAATAATTTAAACTTTTATGCACGATGGGTGCAATATTTTTACATTTAAAAAAATAATGTATAAACAATATTGAAAATCAACACGAAAAGTTTTTGAAAAGTTACATTCAATTATAAATTAATTTATTAAAATGTGTAAAATTAAAAAAAATATCACGTGACTTGAAACGCGCCACGATCGAGAATCATTGGATACCGTGCTCGTGACGTCACATCCCTACAAATTACATATGTGAACATAACCGTTAACGTAATAAAGTGATCTTCACAACAATAAAAATGTGTTTTAGTTTTAGGATTAATACGCCATGTTGGTAGAAAGCATTGATTTCAACGTTTAACATCGTTTGGCATACTTAAAAAAACATTTTTTTAGGTGTCTTATTGTAGTATTTCTACAAAGTGGTGCGAAACAGGTCTGATAATTATTCGAATTAGACAGTTTTAATAAAGATGAGGTATAATTTAAAGTAAGTAAAAACAGAATACACACAAATCAACTGTCTGTCAAATAGAAGCAAATTCAAACGTATTTATTTTGATGTTTATCTGTAGCTATGTGACAATGTGACATTGTCTTTGTTGCATCTATGTCACTAATTATTAATTTAAAAATACCGTCATATTGCCGTAACGCATTTCCGTTGCATTGTCGTGTATTTTACCCCTAGTCGCGCGTAAAGAAGTTTTACTTCAATAATTAACAAAATGGTACAAAAAGAAAATTTATATTGGCAATTCTAAAGTTGAATATAAAAAAATTGTTTTATTGTTTTCTTTTTATATAATCAAATACCAAACGCCGTAATTGGTATTTTAAAAAAGATTTTATTTTCGAATTAAAGACATACAAGTTAATGAAATATAAATATATCTAAAACTAAACTTTTTCTTGAACTTTCCCTCATTTATAAATTTTACATTAATTGATATTTGTGATTACAATTCTTCTCCTAATTACTATTTGGTAACTTAACATTATCGGAAGATAATGTTATTACAAAGTTTAACTTTATTAGTGCTTGTTCACAATGTACGTAAGACATAAGACAAACATAACACAAACTAAGACGTAAAGTTTAACGTTTGTTATAAAGTTTGAAAGGGGTTTGAAAGTTTCCATCCTTAAGAATTTGGAACGTCCTCGTTCTTCTTAGGTACTAAGTTGAGTTCTATGGCGTTTTCTTTCGAAATTTTAATTATGGTTTTCTTCTTGAATATGCGGTCATAGAGTCTTTTCCTAAAATTTATTAGAACACATGTACATGTTATGATAAAAATAATTATGACACAAGTAACTGAATGGTGCACGTAATTGACGATTAGTGGTGTCACAATGGGGTCTCTTGTTATCCTTTTGAGGTCTTGTTTAAGATCTTCTAGGTTTTCCATGTGTTCCATTTTAAGGGTAATTTCGTACATTGGGCTTTCTTGATAAATTTTGATTAATTTAATTTGATTTTAATTTTAATTTTAATTTTTAATGATTAATTTGATAAATTTGGATTGTAAAAAGTTTGTTCCAAGAAGAGTGTATTTGTTGATGTTGTGATTACAATTTTCAACGACTTCTTCCGATGGTTTAGAACTTGTGATTATACCTGTATTTAGCACGGCATAAACGTTGTGTTGTCTGTTTGTTTGAGCCATTGAACAATTTTGTAAATTATTTAATTTGCATGTTGTGATGATTTCGTTGTAACAAACGGTTTGATTCATCCCGTGTGAGCATCGTTTTAACCATTTCTCATCTTCTTTTTGTAGATGATATGATGTTGGTGGAATGAGAATTTGGGATTTTGGGTTTGGTACTGGATAAAATTTCTTGAGTGCGAATGGAATTGGATTTAAGATAGGAATTTTTAGTATTATTATTATTGCATCATTAGTAATCATTTAAGTGAATTTTGACAAGTTTAAGATTTCAAAAAGATGTGCATCTTCGAAAAATAAAAGTCGGTCTTTTGAATAGGTTTTTATTACAAGTTGATAAATTTGCTGTAATTCTGCAAGAGTTATGAGTTCGATATTTGGGGTTTCTAATTTTGCAAGATTAATGGTTCTCTCTATTATTTTAATTCTATTTTGAAATTGTAGGATATTATAAAATTGTAAATCTAATAATTGATTGATATTTGTTAAGTCTGTCAAAGATTTGAATGCTTTAGCTGTTTCGTTTTGAAAATTGGTTATTTCTTTTAAATCATGTTCATAACGAGCAGTAATATGATCAGCAAATAAAGTTATGTAATTTCTAGTTGGGTGAGATTATGAAAGAAATAAAATTTATAAAAGTGTGAATGAATTTTCGCAGTACCTAGGTTTTCTACCTAAGTATCCATTAGTTTGGATCGGTGTCACTTTCATTGGAATCGCGAATTGTACTAGGCACAGGCTCATCAGGGTCCTGCAAAGAAACATGTTTTCTTAATCTTTTTACTTTTCCAATGTGTGAACTTGTCATTTTTCTTTTTTCTGATTTTCCTTCGATCGTGTTATCTGATTTTTTTGTAATTTGGATTTTGTCGTATAGGGGATCTGTTTTACCTGGTTTGTTTTTTCGAATAAATGCTGTATCTGCATTTATTTCAGGAGGATCTTGTCTATTTTCATTTTTCTTCTCTAAAATCGATTTTCTTTCGCAAGGCATTTATGATAGATTTTTTCAATAAATGGTAACACCTCGTTTTTACGTTTATTATTGTATGATTCATAAATGGTCATGTCGAGTTCGATGTCAATTTCATGCTCGTAAGGGCCGTATAAGATCGAAAAAGGTGATAAACCGGTTGTCGAGTGAATCGATTGATTATAGATTAAGATGGCTGTAATCATTTGATTTTGTGTGGTCTCATTTGATTCTTATAATTTTATAATTCTTAATTTTTCGATTAGGGTTGAATGTAACCTTTCAACAGGTGAATTTGAGTTTGGATTGTTGACGGTGGTGAAATGAAGTTCTATTTTAAAAAGTTGACAGTGTTCGCGGAAAGTTTTATTGAAGAATTTCTTCCCCTGATCGCAGACGATTCGTTTCGGGTAGTTATGATGAGTGAAATAGTGGCGAATTTTGTTTAGTACTGTGAGGCTGGTCCCATCTTTTATGAAATAAGCTTGGGCATATCGGGAAAATGAGTCGATTATTGTTAGGAATTTACAATTTTGAAATGAAAATGTGTCGATAAAGAGGGTATCGAACGGTTTACGTGCTAATGAAGATCCTTGAAATTTTATATTGTAACGAAAATTAAAACGTTTATTTATTTCTAAAGGGCTAATACAAATATTTACAAATACGGTTTATAACAATAAAACGATTACTAACTAAAATTAACACTAACACTAATTTACACTATAATTTATATTTAACACTAGGTCTATATTTATTTAAACACTCTGTATACTGTTTATCACTTTACTATTATTTATGTTCACTGTTCATTTATGTTAAAACTCGCGCATGCAAACTAGAATTGATTCGTGACAGGAAATCTGTAGCACCAATTGCGCTAGCACGGCCCTATTAGCGTTCGTGGGTGTACTTTACGTAACGGCTAATTCAGAAAATTCGGTGGCTATGAGATGTTACCTCAGGGAGTGAGATTTGTTTGGCTTCTGCTTGTGTTTAAAATGGTTGACGATCCACCTAGAAGAATTGCGGCGCCAAAACTCAAAATAAAACAAATAGAACAGGAAAAGAGATTTATTTTTCGTATTATTAAATGAAAGGGAAAGATAGTTACAAGATGGATAACTAGCACTGGTATTCGTAGTCGTAACAATTTTATAATGATTGGAAAATTCCAATCCACACTCGTGTATCACTTCTGGATGGTGGTAGTATTGTTGCAGGCAGTGTGACAAAATTACCAGTAGCGATTGGCAATGTAAACTGATAATCAGTTGCTCAAAAAAGAAATAACAAAAAAGTCTAAATGGAGACCAGTGAAGTAGCAACTCACAGTACCAACTTGTGTAACAGTGCAATATGCACAAAATTAAAGCAAAGCAGCAAATAAATGACAATAGATATGCTAAAATAGAATCTTGCAAGCCACTTACCCAGTTTACCTTAGAGGTGACAAAAGGTTCTTTCGATACAGATCTGCCTCGATTCCTTGGTATTCAAATTGGTAACTGTTGGTAATCTACAAAATAAATAGCTGCAAAATAACCATTAAAGCACATTATCGTCCACTGCGTGTATGTGAAGTAGCTGATACACAGTATTGGTACAGGAGCCAACCTCCACTAATATTATCTCCGACTTCACGGAAGCAATCGAGATGATATTTGCTACTGATTCAGTCACACTGATCGATATTATAATACGGATACTAAATCGATGTTGTTCCATATAATTGATTGTCATCGGTAGGGATTCGCAGTGACGGGAAGAGCTCCAGAATAATGAATATTTTCCAAAATTAAAATTTCAAAATTGCTCTTCAAAGTGTCGTCCACAGCTGGATGTTATCTCTACCCCAATAATTCAAATATTCATCCAAACGATGATTCCAAAATCACGAGAACTAATCGGCTTAAAAAAATATCTCAATACCCTCAAGAATCCACAGGAAGGATTTCTTAATTGCAAATTTACGGGCTCTTGATATTCTACCGTGTTCAACTATTCGACTCTATGTATGTATTCGAATTCTTATCTTATCACCAAGTGAAAAATGTGTTTAGTTAGGCGAAGTTCATACCTAACTTTAAATAAAGCCGAGTAAACATATCAAGCGGAGAACGTAATTGTAACATGCAAAATGCATGTTACAAATCGCGCTGCATCAGCCTTCCAGAAAATTTCATAACCATCCAGGAATTTCTAGTCACTTCTTCGCGTTTTCTAGATCGTTCATTCATCGATATTTGAATGACTAATGCCGTTATCATGTATGACTCATCATACATGACGTCATACATTAGTCATCAAATATAATTAGACATTCTTTCGTAACAATATTATAAGGATGTCTCTCATATTTAGATTGTAAACATAATTCACATTTATTTATTTCATTAGTTATCATTGTTCTCATGTTTGGCCAAAAGTATTTTAATCTTAATTGGTTGTACGTTTCCACAATACCGGTGTGAGTTTCATCGTGGTATTTCGTTATTATGTCCTTTTGCTCTTCGTCCTTTAATACGTCGATGTTAAGTGAGCTTGAAAAGACGAATTTTACAGAATTATTGAAGTACGTTTTTCATAGTTTAATCAAATCATCTCGGAGATCTGAATCTTTGCAGTAGATTCCGTACGTTAAATTTAGTCTAACAACTTCTTTAATCATCTTAGGTAATCCTTCTTGTTTATTTTGCTTTTTTATGACAATGACGTAATGATTTCTCTTAAACGGTTTTTTAAGGCGAACTTCGTAGTTGTCTCCAGCGATTATAATCAGCCGATTGGTGAAGTTATTCACGGGTTGTTCAGATATTGGAATTACTTTTCCATCATTTTCGTTACTTACTGAGTGAACCGTGTTGTCTAGGTTTCGGCGAATCTCTTCATATTCTGGTAAGTTTTCCCGCGACGAATCGTTAATTATTTGGTCTAATTCTTCTATATCCGGTAATTCCTGAATCTGTGGAACCATTGATATTTCATCAAGTTCTTTATTATAAATTTCGACACGTGATAGGGCGTCGGCCACTACATTTTCTTTCTCTTTTCGGTAAACAACGTCAAAATCAAATTCTCCTAATTTCAGTTTCCAGCGAATAAGTCGCGAATTTAGTTTGCGGATATTGTGCAGCCACACTGACGGATTATGGTTTGTTTCGACGGTAAATTTTCTTTCATACAGGTATGGCCTGAAATGTTTGGTACCGTCTATAATTGCTTTTCGATGGTGCTATAATTTTTTTCAGCCGAGTTAAGCGTTCTCGAATAATACGCGGTGGGTTTGTTATTTTGACTAAAAACCGAACCTATAGCAACGTTTGATGCGTCCGTAGTCAAAATGAAAGGTTTATCAAAGTCAGGGTAAGTCAAAAATGGTGCATTTGTTAATAATTCTTTACATACGTTAAAGCTTTCTATGTACTCTTCATCTTTGATATTTATTTTATAGTCCTTTTTGAGGCATTTTGTTATTGGTGACACCACCTTGGCAAAGTTAGAAATAAAGCGTCGGTAATATGCTACCAGTCCTAAAAAGGATCGAACTTCTTTGATTGTTTTTGGTATCGGGTAATCTTGTATTGCCTTAATCTTTATCGGATTTGGCTTTATTCCTTCGGGTGTGATGATGTGTCCAAGAAATGCTACTTCTTTAGATAAAAATTCAGATTTATCTAGTTGAATTTTTACTTCTTTAAAAATTTGAAATACTTTTCTAATATGGATCAGATGTTCTTGTAGAGATTTCGAGAAGATGACGACATCATCCATGTACACAAGGCAGAACTTGTACAAGTATTCTTTGAGAATCTCTTCCATTAGCCTTTGAAAACTTGAAGGTGCGTTTTTTAAGCCGAATGGCATTCGCAGGTATTCATAGTGTCCATTATTAACCGTAAAAGCGGTTTTTTCGATTGATTCGGGGTCCATCTCAATTTGGTGGAATCCCTGAGCCAGATCTAATGTCGTGAAATAGACGCATTTACAGAGATTGTCTAAGGTTTCTTCGATTCGCGGAATCAGAAATTTATCTTCTATTGTTTTCTCATTAATTTTGCGATAATCAATCACCATCTTATATTTTTTTATACCGCTTGCGTCCATTTTTTTGGGCACAATCCATACAGGTGAGCTGTAGGGTGATATTGATGGTCGAATGATTTTGTTATCCAAAAGTTTTTGGATTTGTTTTTGAATTTCTGATTGCATTGTTTGAGGATGTCTCAAGGACTTCACGTAAATTGGATTTTCTTCGGTACTTCTTATTTTGTGTTTGACGTGGCTAGTAAAAGTAAGATCGCTATCTTCTTGATAAAATATTTCTCGAAACTTTGAACACAAGTTTAAAATTTCTTTTTTTTTCGTCTTGATTAGATGTGTTGTTCGAATTAATCCGTGAAATTTGTTTTTGTGGGATGATGGAGTGCTGTACTTTTGTTGTATATCTCGTATAATACGTTAACTCGTTCTTTAAAATTTATTTCAATTCCTTCAATTGGATACGGGATTTTACATATTCTTCTCGTCGCTATCGCGAGGAATTCCGGAATTTCAAGATTATCTTCCAGTTTTATTCGCGGTATGAGGACTTCGCCCTCGTCGACTGAAACGGGAATTTTTAAGTACATTTTATCAGTTTGCTGTTTCTTTACTTGATTGTTATTAAATTCCAGAAAAAATGGTACTTGAATATTTCGTGTGAGTATTTTATTTCTATAGTCTAATTTTGCTTCGAAATTTTCTAAATCTTTTGTTCCGATAAGAACGTCAAATCTTTTATGCCAATTTACGATTCTAATTTTCATGGGGTCGTTAATTCCTAATTCTGATAAAAGTGGAAATTTAAAATTTTGATTTGACTTGACTACGTTATTTAGATTTGAAACGGTAAAAGGTTCTATATAAAAATAACTTAAAATTTTGAGCAACATAGAAGTTAATGATAGAATCGGTAGGCCGGAATCTATTAATACTTTCAAATTTAAGTTTGGTAAATAAAAAAATGGTAATTTAGCTTGGGAATAAATCGAATTTAAATCTATAACGGTGGAGTTTCCGAGGCTGGTGCGCGAAAATTTTCTTCTTGTGAGTTTTCATACGTCCAGTCTGTTGATTGGAAATTTTTTTCTTCCTGCGGATAGTTTTCAAATTCAATTTCATTATTAAATAATTCTTCAGAAATAATGGTGGGCCAATTCGTTACTTGATGTTGATTCGGTCTTCTCGAGTATGCTGAAGTTTGTACTGACATTGGTGTTGGTTTATAATAATTTTTTTGCAAAGGCGGTCCAGGTTTTGTTCCAAAAGCTTGTCTATTTGTGGGAAACCTTGGTTGTTGTTGGAGAGGTCTATTAATGAGTCCGCTAAACGGTTTTGGTTGGAATTGAGTTAATTGTGTTTGTTGTTGATAATTGTTTGTGAACGAGGTACTTTGGGGTGTCGGTTTCATCGTTGTTTGTTGAAATCTTGATGGTTGTACAGTAGGTTTCAATTGTCGCTCGTTTTGCATTCTTCGCACATAATCGGTGTAATTGTTTTCTTGAATCTTATTGTCGTACATTCGACATTTATGTAGAGCTTCTTCTAGAGTATTGAAATCGAAATTCATCAAGTATGAACAATAAGGTTCCAACAGGCCTAAACAAAATATTTGTAAAGTTTGTTTTTGGGATAATGATTTTTTAAACGCGAAAATATTGTGATCGTCATCGTGTAGCTGTATGTATTGCAACAAGTCATTTTGGGCTAATAGGATTTTATCGTAATAGTCGTTAAAATTTTCGTTCCTAGTTTGAATAGTATTTCGTAAAGCAGAAATTAATAGCTCCTCATTTCGTTGATCGCCATATTTTCTTAAAAGTGCCGCGCGAATACCGGTCCATTCAGTTAGGTTGTGAAAGTTAAGATAATCCCTAGCTTCATTTTTAATTTTTGCTAATACTGATACATTGAACAAATAAAATTGTGTTTCCGTTAATTTATGATTTACAAATTTTACTAAATTATCCACGCTTGTTATGAACGTAGATACCAGGTGTGTAAGTATGAAACCGGAATTTGCCTATAGGTGGTGCTAGATGTCGATGCAGTTACCGACACATCACGTCAGCAGTGTCTTGTTATTGTTTTGATATCCGACAAAGATTTCCAACTCACAATAACACGAGTTTAATTCAGTAGCATTAGTTTATTAGAGATAAACATGTCGAGTTTTGTGCCAACAAATTACGATTTGCGGACAGCACTACTTTTCTGTTTTCATCTGAAGAAAACCGCAGCCGAATCGCATCGAATGCTTGTCGAGGCGTTCGGTGAGCATGCTCTCGGTAAAACACAGTGTTTCGAGTGGTTCAAACGGTTCAAAAGTGGCGATTTTGACGTGAGGAACGAAGAACGTGGAAGACCACCGAAAAAGTTTGAAGACACTGACCTGCAAGCCTTGTTGGACGAAGACGACGCTCAAACACAACAACAACTGGCGGATCAGTTAAAGGTGACCCGAGAAGCCATATCCCTTCGGTTGAAAGCCATGGGAAAGATACAAAAGGTGGGGAAATGAGTTCCACATGAACTCAACGAAAGACAGCAGAAAAACCGCAAAACATCATGCGAAATGCTGCTTGCCAGGTTCAAAAGAAAGTCATTTTTACATCGAATTGTGACTGGCGATGAAAAGTGGATATATTTCGAGAATCCTAAACGCAAAAAGTCATGGGTTACTCCGGGTGAACCATCAACATCGACGGCAAGACCAAACCGCTACGGACGAAAGACAATGCTGTGTGTTTGGTGGGATCAGAAGGGCGTAATCTACTACGAGCTGCTGAAACCTGGGGAAACTGTCAATACTCAACGCTACCGACAACAAATGACCGATTTGGATCGAGTTTTGCGTGAAAAACGACCAGAATACCAACAAAGACAACACAAGGTGATTTTGCTGCATGACAATGCACCAGCACACAAAGCAAAACAGATCTAGGAAACGATAGAGTCGTTCCGTTGGGAGATTCTTCAGCACGCGCCTTACTCACCGGACCTTGCCCCATCCGATTACTACTTGTTTGCATCGATTGGACACGCACTTGCTGAGCAGCGCTTTACTTCTTACGAAGATGTACAAAAATGACTCGATGACTGGTTTGCCTCAAAAGAGCCACAGTTCTTTTGGCGCGGAATCCACAAATTGCCAGAAAGATGGGAAAAATGTATAGATAGCGACGGACAATACTTTGAATAAGTTACTTTGTATCATATCATTACAATAAACGTGTATTTTCTGTACAAAAATTCCGGTTTCATACTTACACACCTGGTAGGTTATTACCCGGATAAAACTCAGGTAATGAATTCGTTAAAGCTTTTAATTCTTTGATTTCGAACGAAATTCACGATTGTTGTTGACTTATGTTACCAGTTGGGGGTGTCGAATTGTTGTTTGACAATGGCATTATGTTAATTAATTTATAAGGATTAAAACGGCTATTTTGAGAAGATGTACACGTTTTTTCTTTTCGTGAGATTTTATTTGTATCCTCGTATTCAAATTCGATGTCACTATCAGACATTGGTAGCAATAATAAAAATAATAAAAATAAAGTAAAATATGAGAAGGATTCAAAGACTTACAGTGATAGTAGAAAGATCGTTGTCATTCTCGAGTTCACTTTCGTTCCAGGCGACTTTTTGCTCGGTTTGTACAAAATTTTCTTTTCTCTCAGGTTCGTGGATAATTTCTAAGGTGTTGAGACATTCCGGATTCTGATTCACTCTTGGTCGTCACAATAGGTGATGTAGAAATTGTATTTTCTTGTTCGTCTTGTTGTTGTCAAATAAGTTATACCAGAAAACGTGAAACTATCTTCTTCGCAGCACCAATTAAATACCAAACGCCGTAATTGGTATTTTAAAAAAGATTTTATTTTCGAATTAAAGACATACAAGTTAATAAAACATAAAGATATCTAAAAAAATTTTTTTCTTGAACTTCTCCTTATTTTATAAATTTTACGTTAATTGATATTTGTGATTACAATTATCAACAAACATTATCGGAAGATAATGTTATTACAAGGTTTAATTTTATTAGTATTGATAAAGCATTACTCATATAACTATATAAATGAAATAGGTATTTTATTTTAATTCTTACTATTATGGTAAAAAATGCAATAAATTGTTTGAACCAAAAATTTTAACGGGAACATAAATTTTATGACCATCATGGGCAGAATAGTTTAAAATAACACTTCATGTGTATTATGCGAACGATTTTCGACGAATGGAGTACACAGTCTCTGCCCAGTTACCGATAAAATAATCGTCGTTCATAACATTTTTTCGAAAGCATATTTTTATTCTCATAATAAAGAATTATGTTGCAAGGCAGGCGATATCGCGAATATTGTAGAAAAATACTAGAGGCCACCTTCTAGTTGATCTTTTAGTAGTATATCTCCCAAGCATTTTATCCATCGTGTCCACTCCAGCTTTTGACCAGTTATAAAATTCAATAATTTTGGGTTTTTTTTTGCACCATCACGAATTTTTGCTTCCTGATGCATTGATGATAGCATAATAACTGCCTTCTTTTTTTTAGGCACATAACTACACATGGTTACTTTTTATGAAAGCCAAACACAGTAGATAATTATTCTTCTCGTGTTTTCAATGTAGTCATCGCTGGTGGAATGTACGACTTATTTTTCTTCAAAGTTCCAACAATTGTTAAATCCTAGGTTAGTAAAAATTTTGCCAATGGCAGCGTAGTGATGTAATTATCCATAGTAATGTTTCTACCGGATCTTTTGTACGGAGCCACCAAGTCTTTAACAACTCTCTCGGCAACGTTTTTCTCACGGCCGGCACTGGATTTTCCAGTGTGAATCTGTCCGGTGAGTGGATACGAATTTTCAGCATCACATATCCACCATACTTTGATTTCATACTTGGCTGGCTTTGATGGAATATACTAAGTAAATTTAGTTCATACGTGATCATTATCAGTAGAGCCCGGATTTATAAGCGCTTATAATTTCAAAATAAGCGCTTTAAAAAGTTTTAAAAAACAAAGAAAAAAGTCCTATAAAATAGAAAAAAAGCACTAAAAATTAAACATCAAAATTTAATTTTTATTAAATATTAATTAGAAATTCGCTTAATAATTATAAAAAAAAATTGTCATATATTTTTCCAAATTTTTCATAATGAAAAATTGTAGTCTGTTGTTTAACACCTGCATTATATAAATCGAAAAACTTGGCTCAACATCAACCGACGTAATAGGAACCCATTGGTTACTGTCAGTTAATTCACTTCACGATTTGAACTTTTCTTATGTACTATTGGAAAGAGGACTCTTTTCTAAGCATATTGCAACAAAAATTTTGTAATATTAGGCATTAGTTTTCGAAAAATCGGCATTTTAAAATTTGCAATTCAGGAGACGCGTAAAACTCGACATAGATTTGATGTCTCACACTCACTTGCAGCTCCAAAGTTTTCTTTCTGAGATTATTTATAATTTTTACCGATTCCACTAAAGGCAAATACTTTTTTTCCAAATTTTCGATGAATGATGGAACGCATAAAAAGTTAGCTTTAATAGTATAACTTATAATTGTTTTCGAATTAATGACATTAAAATTTCTTGACATTTATTTATTGCTGCGACGATAATTCTGACAATAATCTTAGAAAAATTTCAAAATTTATCCCATAATATGTGACAGCATTGAGCCACGTTCTTTACCTTGTAAGCACTGGTTTGGGAAGTAAAGGTGTAATCGGAAAAATTTTCTTCAAAAACTTGCACTCTCAAAGGCACCTTTACAAAAATTTTTTTTGCATTTGAAATTGTAAGATTACAATATCCCAGATAGTAAGCTTGTTGGGTTGCCTATATATTAATTTTTAGTTCGGACTATTTCGACGCTATCCGAGGGTTTTAAAAACTAAGTTAGGAAGGGACGGTGTGTTAAGTTTTATAGGAGAACGGTTTTAGAAGTCAAACGAAGAGGTTGTAAAGTCAGTTAAGTTTTAAAACAAATTTAGGTAAGAATTTTCCAATTAAACATAATATTGATATTAATTATATTTGTGTACATGTCAGATCTAAATTAGGTGAATTTTGGTAATTAAATTTATTCTTTAGTTTCAATTGTTTAAAACAGGGGCACTATTGCGTATTACGTTATCAAGGGTTGAGTTGGTTATATTTAAACAATTGAAGTAAAATGTTTTAATTATTAGATGGGTTATATTTCGGTAAAGATTGAAGTAATTTTATATTATTAACATTATTAAAAGTTGATTGCAGTATAATTAAAATAAGTGTAATTGGGTAATTTTGGTTGATAATTATTTAAACATTAATTGTTAGTGGTTAAAACAATATTTAACTAGTGGTAGTCGGTGACCCTTAAATTATTTTAATTGAGTTTAGAGTGCGTGTTAATTTTACGAACATTTCAAGGTTACCGTAGGCGGTTTCTTGAGATTGTCCTTTGTGTTAACAAGTGAAATCGACACCGATTAGGGGGTTGGTGGCCAGCTGTCCACATTTCGAACTGGAATTTAATATTTTATTACTTTAAAACTATACAAAGGAACCGTGTTTTCTAAAGTATCAAATGTTGCATTTTGAATATTATTTTAACGACCGAAGAAATTCCATATACAGGGTGATTACTTTGCAGATGACTTTTATTTGTATGTAAATTGATTGCAATGGTTTTTCTAGTTATTCTAACGATCACAAGTTGAAAATGATTTTAAAGCCCATGACAATTGAGATGCATATTAATAATTATGCTTAATTGAATTGAACGTGATTGTAATTTCTATTTGAACGATTTGTCTTGTCTTTGTATTGTCTATTTGAAGAACTCTAGAAGAAAATTCACAAATCCCTCCGACCCTCCTTGAAATATTAGAGTAGATTGTTTAGAAGAAAAATCTAGAAGAATGCCCAAATCCCACCCAGACGAGAGTCAAAAAACTCTGAGTCTAAATACATCTTTAACTCCCCCCCCCCCGAGACTTCAAATCTAAATTACGATTACTGCTTGGTTTAAATGAGTCACATTTGCAGGTGTAATTTTAACTAAAATAATGAACTCATTTTTTTTGAGGCCTTGTTTAATTCCGTCATCATGTCCTGTAATTTCTGTTGGTTATTTACTATCAGCAGTACATCGTCAGCGTATCGTAGATGACTTAGGTACTTCCCATTTACTTTAATACCTTTTTCCGACCAATCTATGTTCTTAAAGACGTCTTCTAAGGTTAGGGTAAAGAGTTTGGGCGATAAACTATCTCCTTGTCTCACTCCTCTCTTCAGAGGTATTGGATTAGTTTGATCGTGAAGTTGGTATGTTGCTGTTGCTTTGTCTGCTATTTGTTGCAATAGTTGACTATATTTACTGTCTATTCTGCAGTTGTTTAGTGCTCGTTGTATAGCCTACGTCTCGATTGTATCGAAGGCCTTTTCGTAGTCTATGAATCCAATACATATAGGAATATTATATTTGTTACATTTCTCGATCAGAAGTTTCATTGTTAATAGATGGTCTATTGTTGAAAATTCTTTTCTAAATCCCGCCTGTTCATTGGGTTGGTAGTCGTCTAGTTTTCTGGTTTGATTAAACAAGGCCTCAAAAAAAGTTGGATTACAAATGAATATAAGTAAAACCAAAGTAATGACTAGTGACGACATCAGCAATGTACAAATAGAAGATCGACTAATAGAAAAAGTCACGGAGTACGTTTATCTCGGACAGAAGATCATATTGGGAAGGGAAAATCAAACTAAAAAAATAAAAAGAAGAACTTCGCAATCATGGGCAGCCTTCGGAAAACTCAGCTTTATACTTCGAAATAGAAATATACAATTGCATTTAAAAAAGCGAGTTTGGGATATGTGTATACTGCCCGTAATGAGCTATGGAGCAGAAAACTTGACCATGACACAGAAAAATGTCAATACTCTTAAAGTGTCACAGCGAGCAATGGAGCGCACAATGTTGGGCATATCTCTGAAAGATAGAAAAACTAATATCTGGATAAGGCAAAAAACGAAGGTTACCGACATAATTAAAAGAGCAGCATAACTGAAGTGGTCATATGCGGGACATGTAGCAAGACAAGATGTGGAAAGATGGGGCAAGGCATTGTTGGTGTGGAGACCATACGCGTTTACGAGACCTAGAGGAAGACCTCCAATGAGATGAGTAAACGATATAAAGCTTGTGGCAGGACTAAATTGGATCAAACAAGCAGAAAACAGAAACAATTGGAGAGAACTTGAAGAGGCGTATATTCAAAATGGATTTAAAAACGCTAACAAAGAATGGACTCATAGTTTCGACAAACAATAATATAATTATATACAAAGTATAATCTTGACCCAACCGTGCACAATTAAATTATATAAAATATAAACTTTTGACCCCTAAGAATGCAATTTTACATTACTAAAGTTACACAAGATTCCGATATAAAAATAAGTACCGTGATCACCAAATTCAGTAATTATTTAGAGTTGTTAAAATACAGGGTGTTAGAAAATTAATTATGATTTTATCATTGCTTCAGGCTTGATCCTCGAACCCAAATTTAAACAGGAAATAAAAGATTTGACATAACCCAAATATATTGTGGTGTTTCAAAATGATTGCGACTTACCCTATGCATTTTGGTGAAATTTTAGCTTTAATAATTAAGTTGTAAGATTGTAAGATTTGCTAGGTGGGGACCTATGACACGAAATTCGTGGCTTCTCGTGCCAACTATGGCCGACAGCGGGTGCGAGATTTTTGTATGCCCGCTGAGTTTTGATATTATTGTGAGAATTTGTAAGTAATATTTTATTTTGATTTTGATTTAAATAAAGTGAATTTGATGCGTTCGCATTATTGCGTTATTTTTGAAATTTTGATATTTGGATAATATTTGGATAATTTTTGATGAGTTGCTACTGAACCGTACTGGTTTTGATGGTTTTGATTGATTGGATTGATTTGGAAAGAATAATTGAAATTATAAAATTTGAAATTGGATGTGAATTATTTTAAAATTGGAAAGTTAAAAGATTGCATTTGTACGAGCGAGGCCAGCTGCTGATAACAAGGCGATTTGGATACGCATAAAATTAAACGTATGAGCCTAGTAAAGTTTTACATTTACTTTACATTGAATTATATTTGAACTTATTTACGTAGTATTATTAATTTATTTTTGAAGAGGATTTATTTTGGAGTGTTTAATATTTGTTTTGCATTGGAGAAGTTTTTTTTGATTGATTTTGAAAACGCAAGAATCCTCGACCCTTGAAAATTAACAATTGCTCCCGCAATCCTGAGTTACTCTGAGTAGAATAAGTGTGTGGTAATTTTCTACGAAAATATCATTACAATATGTAGTTTTATTTGTGTTGTGCGTTTATAATCGTCTCTCGTTTTTGGAGCGGTCATCTGTATTGTTTCAGCTATGTTAACAATTTTGTTTTGTACAACGGAAGAAAGAACGGGTTACTAGATGGCGTGCGGTAGGTAATTACACAACGTGGTGGTTCATGGCTATTTTTCCTTGTCATCGATGAGTAGGTGTTGGCGCTAAATTCAATTACAGAAGTCGCATCTTACAAAATTAAATAAATTATTAACCAAAAAATATTTAAGACAAATTGTTTCGGCAACACGAGATAACCCATGTGCCAGACAGATCTGTCCTGTATATTTCACTAAGTTCATACACATGAAATCTTGAAATTGAGGCAATCTACAACTTTTGTAATTTTTAATTACAACTAACGTTTCATTTTAGGTTTCTTATTTGGGTTGGTTTAGTTTTCCGGTTTATTTTTCAGGTTTATATTTCAAAATAATGTTATTTATTCATTTTGGCTTCAAGTAGATATTTTTTTTTTATAAAAGTCAAATAAACTTTGAATTTTGAATTTAATAGCATAACTTTTCAATCATTGCAATAATTTTTCCAGGTTTGCCTGACGAGATTCCGAAAATCGAAACATACGGTTATATAACAGGGTGTCGCAAACTATATCATTCATTTAAATAGTTTTTGAACAATTTTATGTAAGTTATGAATTAAATTATTCTTCAACTTCATGTAACATGTAAAAATTAATTTTATAAAAAAATAAATTAAGTTTTCATAAAATACTTTGAGTTCTGTTCCAACTTTAATCATGTACTTCGTCGGTCATTAAAAAAAGCTCTAATAAGCACTAACATGCATTTTAAGCAAAATCTTGAGAAAAAAGCCAAAAAAGCACTATCAACATTAGGTCAAAAAGTAATATCTTCTGCTTATAATTTAGAGCAATAAGCAAAATGCTTAGAATCCGGGCTCTAATTATCAGATTCTTCTGTTTCGAATATTTCATCATATAAATGTTCTCTTCTCTGAAAACGCATATTTTTATTGGAAAAAATTTTCAGTTTATTATTTAGGTACCTACTATTTTTTTTTTAATATTTAAAAATTAAAATATTTAATAAATTAAAATATAAATAAATTATAAATTAAAAATTAAAATATAAATAAATTAAAGTATGTTATAGACCTTGTTTCAAAATTTCAGGAAACAGAATCCGTCAAAAATAAAACACGCAAGAATTCTAGAATATTTGATAACTTAGCTCAAATTGAAGTTATAGGCCATTATGCTTCAAATCCTAATAGTTCGGTTCGTGAAGTTTCTGCTATCAGTGGTCTATCAGAGGGTACTGTTCATAAGGCGCTAAAATTCCATAAATTTCACCCGTATAAAATGTAGATTCATCAAACTTTGACCGAGGATGATCCAGACAGACGAGTGAAGTTTAGTGAAAAAATGCTTGAATTATTAACCATACATCTACATTTGTTGAAATCCACTTGTTTTTCGGATAAGTCAACCTTTTTTCTTAAACGGATTTGTCAATAAACACAACTGTCGATATTGGTGCGATGAAAATCTTCATGTGTTTATTGATGGACATACACAGTGGCCGCAGAAGTTAAATGTGTGGGCCGGTATACTTGGCGATACAATTATTGGACCATTATTTATTGATGGAAATTTAACAGGTCAAAAATATCTCGAAATGCTTGAAGATGCAATCCATCTTTTAATAATTGATGCGTTAGAGAATTAAAGCGACGAAGAAGGACACATGGAGCTCGATGAAAATGTTTTGCATTTTCAACAAGATGGAGCACCTCCTCACTATACTATATCTGTTCGAAACTGGTTAGATCGTACATTTCCTGAGCAGTGGATCGGCAGAAGAGAACCTAATAGAATGGCCAGCTGGGTCCCCTGAATTAACTCCTCTTGATTTCTTTTTATGAGGACATTTAAAATCTGTTATTGTGGTTGAACACTTTGTTTTGTCAGGATGTAACGTGGAGTTCTTTTAGTCGAAAAATAAATAAAACGACTTGATCGACAATTATTATAATGTATAATATTATTAATTCTATAAACTATAAACTAACACTGAATTTATTACTAACTGAAAATTATACTAAAAACTCTTACTGAAAAATATGAAGAGTACCCTACTAGATTGTCGTGTTTTGAAACCATAAAAACGTTAAGTTTATTTATTGTAAAATAATTTTGAAGTTTTGTTTTAAATTATTGTAAGGATACTGTATATTCAATTTTAAGTTTGAAAAAGTGGGGGAGTGTGAATAGAGTAGAGCTTCAAGGTTGTCCAACATAGAGGTGATAGAGATATGAGAGGGCCTTGCGGCAAGCAACCCGATGAGTGCGTTATTTTTATGCAACGTGAATTTTGAGTAAAAATATGCATTTTGATGATAATTAAAGTGAATTTAATTTTAATAAAAGTTGTTTTTTTGTTTAATTAATAAAGTGCAGTGCAAATAAATTAATAAATTGGAAAAGTTGAAGAATTTGTGATAATTTTTGGTTATGCGTAAAATTACGTCGCAGCAAATTTGTTTGACCAGGCGTCTAGGTGAACAGCTGGCGGAGCGAGACCATATTGCAAGGTAAAAGTTGCACATTTGAAAATAAACATTTACGCCACAAAAATTTTCAATTTAATTAAAATTAAATAATTGAAGAAGAGCTCATAGCTATAAAAAATGAATAAATCAGAGAAAAGAAGTATTTTGGAATTAAGCAAATTTTTATAAATTTGTATAGCTCGGGCCATTGCAATATATAATAAGAGTGAATCTCTTATCTATTTTGAATTTCTTAGATTACAAAAGAAAGTTGTTATCAAATGTTGATAAAGTCCAACGTCTGCTTATCAATCAATGATTAAGATAAATGAAATAAAAGAAAATAGATAGTGGTTACTGTCAGACAACGATCATCACGAATTTTACAATTTCAACTGCACTATAAGAAAGAGCACAATTTTCTGAGTATAATGCAACAAAAATTTTTGCGGACCATGCATTTGTTTTCGAATACGGATCGTATTTTGGTAAAATTAGTGAATAAAAATCGTCATTAAAAACGCCGAAAACACACCAAACTGCAAGCGGATAAAAAACGCCGCAAGTTTAACGATATTCGGAGTGCAAAGTGAACATTGTCACGAAAACACACTGGTATCACCTCCAACAACGAGGAAGAACATTAATTTAAGAAGTAGATAAAAAACGCCATACCCGACCAAAATTGAGTGAAAAGAAGATAAAAATCGCTTCAACCCAGCAATTGGAAGTCAACTTAATTTAAGCTACCAAATAAGAGGAAACATATTACAAACAACAAAAGAAGTTAATCATCGTAACATGTTTCTGGCTCGTTGCAGCAAACGAACCTACCTTCAGAAAATTTACAGACAATCCAGGACTCTTACCTTTAAAATTAGGGAACGCCCAAAACAAAATATCATCATGGACTTTCATACAAATTTTTGACATTTCCCAAATAGTAAACGAATTTAATAAATTACAAGATCAATATCAAATTTTAAATTCAACACTTAACAACATTGAAATAAACAAAAAACATAAAGAAGAATTCACAAACTCCTATCAATTAATAGATCACTTAACAAATTTCATAAATAAACATATTTTCCAATTAAACCCTTTAGAAAATCCAAAAAGACAAAAGAGAGCATTTTTCAACGGATTAGGATCATTTATAAAACTTGTAACCGGAAATCTCGATCACGAAGATGCACTTAAATACGATCAAAAAATCGAAAATCTAACTCAAAATCAAAATAAAATTAAAACTATTGTTAAAGATCAAATAACACTAATGCAAAATACTATCTCAGTTTTTAATCAAACATCGACAAATCTTGCACGGAATCAAAAGCTTTTAAATTCAAAATTCCCGAGAATTCAAGATCTTGTCAACAAAACCGAAAGTCAAATATTAAATTACAATCATTCTCAGATAATAAATAAAGTAATTTTAGAACTAATCGATATATTTCAAATAATAAGTAATATTTTAAACAATCTAGAAATAGCCATTGGTTTTGCCAAAACAAATACTTTTCACAATTATATCCTTGAACCAATCGAACTGTTACAAGAAATTAAATTTATTGGTAATCAAACAGGAAATGCCAAATTACCGTTTGAGCCAATCTTAGACAATATTTTCCTTTTTGAAAATATTCTAGAAATTAAAAGTTATACTTAATTAAATCAAATCATATTTATAATTGACATTCCAATTGTAGAAAACAAAAGTTATGATTATTATCGATTATATTCTTTACCAATTTGTAACAATAACCATTATAAAATAATCCTACCAAGATCAAAATTTCTTATCCTAAACGAGCACTATTACTCAAACTTTGAAGAAAAATGTATTGAAGTAAAGCGAAACGAATACTTATGCGAAGAAAATTTATCAGAAATTAAAGAAAATTACGATCTTCCATGCAAAGTTCAACTCTTGAGATTTTTCGAAAAACGTTTAAACTGCAACCAACAAATCGCAATACTCAACGATTTAAAAATTCAAAATTTATCACCTGGAAAATGGATCTTAATATCTCCAAATCAAATTGTGGCTTATCAAACTTATAAAGATGAGAGAGTAAATGTTTTACTAAATGGTACATACGTTATTGAACTACCTAATTATTGTGAATTAAAAGTTCAAAATATTAAATTAAAAAACTTTCAAAATAACAAAAAGGTTTTAAAAGTCGTCCAAGTTCCGGATATCAACATTTCAACATCCAAAGAAGATAGTGATAGTAGTTTCGATATAAAACCAATCGAGTTATCAAAATTTGACTTAAGTGAATTTAAATACATTCAAAGTGAACTTAGTGATAATAAAGAAAAGTTAAATAATGAAAGTGCAGTGATCCGCTTCAAGACAACAAGTATTTGGACCATTATTGTATATCTGTTAATTTTTGCATTAATCATTTATAAAATTTATAAATTTGTTAGAAAACTTAGAATATCTAAGCTGGAAAAAGGAGACAAAAATATCACTACTAAATCAAATGATTCGGAAAAATTGTAACAATTAATTGTTACATTTTTTTGTTTCTTTGAATTTGTTTAATTTTGGTTTGGTGATTATTTGGATTTCTGTAAATATTGTTTTATTTTGATTTAAAAGATGGCGTTGCCAGCTTTACAGTTTTGGGACAGGCTGCGCTTTTGGTGTGGTAGAGAAGGTCATCGACGACGATCGAAGATGGTCGTTTGAGAGCGTCGTAGAACAAAACCGCAAAAGCAGTATTGGTGATTTGGAAAACATAATTTTAGTTTTAAAGTGAAATTTAGTGAATTAGGTGAGTCACATTTTAATTGATTCTACTATTGATTTACTTTTTTTTGGAATTATCAAATGAGAAATATTGGTTTTTGGTTAATATTAAATTTTGCAAATGTCGATTGTAAATTCACATCTCGCAAACAATTTTTGTGCGATATAGATTAAGTTCACAAATTAAGTTGAACGAATAACTTTGGTATTTTCTGGTAACAGAAAATTTGTTTTCTTTTACAACCATTTTTTGCAAGTGACCTCAGTTGCTTGGACTTGACTTGATTACCTTTATATGTTTATCCTTAGGAAATACTAAGGTAATTTAAGTCATCCGCTCGCTTCGTATGCAGATCAGGACGAAGGAGGAATTTTTCTTTGGTGAACCGTCCTGTAGCGGTATCACGTCAATTATTTTACTGTTGATAAATATTTCATTTGAATAATAATTATTTGACATTTTGGAAATCTAGTTTTGTGCGAATCATATTTTATTTATCATTTATTATTTTTTGTTGAGCTAGTGGAGCGACAAGAATTTTGTAACGTCGTTTCATTCCTCAGCTGGCGCCCAAACAAATTCTCCTTTTATTTTACGTAGCCACCATTCTTTTAAAGGACTCACGAAGCTGTAAAGCTACCCAGCTTCTTCGACAGTGGGTAAAAACCCAAGAGCTAGCCTATCTACTATTGTCATCAGTAGAGACAAAAAGGGTTTCTGTAACCAATAGGAGAATAACGTTACAAAATTAGAATCCGTAAACGTCCCAAATTTTTCCAACTTAGCCGAGAGGAGTTATGTTCTATGATGAAAAGGTAAACAACATTAGATAAATGTGTATTAAGATTACCAAGTAAGAGCAAACACCTTTTTATCTAATATCCTTTATAATCCCTCAAGCTCCATGGGAACAGCAAATTCTGCAATTTGCTGAAATCTAAGGACAAGATATAAATATATAAAATAAATGTAATTAGTAGTTAGTAGACAGTAGACATTATAATTAGTTGTTAGTTGTAGTCTTTATCATAATTTAAAATAAAAATTCATTTAAATAATTTTTGGTTTTTTTAAAAAATCAATTAAATTAGTGAGTAAGATTACTAGCTTCCAAAATATACAATAGATGCTCTTAATCAGTTAAATATTGATGTTTGCGAATATCTATATTATTTTAGAAACATTAGTGGTTACTACAGTCTCTGCAGAAAGAACATTTTCCATCTTAAAACGAATAAAGCCAAATTTGAGAAACAGTGCGGGCAAGAATAGGTTAAGCGGTTTAGCTTTACTAGAGGTTCACAGGAATGTGTCTATATTAATGTAGAAGAGGTTATAAATACTTTTGGAATAAAAAAAACGCAATGATTTTACAATTATAATTATATTGTAATAACAATAATTTCTATGACTTAATTTTTAGTGTTTATTTATTAGTTGGAAACTATTATTATTGTCGTTAACGTTAAAATGTCTGACGAAATTCTTTTTTCGGAGAAATTATTTTTTATTGTAATTTTTTAACTTTCTATTGAGCGCATGACCTTGAAAATTAAAAAAAAATTCGCCTGCGGCGCTATTCATAAACGGCTTGCTGCGCTTGCAGCCCCCCCGCCCCGAACTAAATTTCCAGCTACGCCACTGGTTGTATTGTATTATAACACTGTTTATACTAATAAATAGCCTTCTAAAACTGGCAAATATTAAATTTTGATTAACAATGTCATTCAGTTTTTATTTCGTTTCAATGCATTTTACTCGAAAAGTCTACGTCTAATAAAAAAAATTTTAAACGAAAGTTGTTTATTTATTCATGCTAAATGTGAATCTGCTAAAAAAATATAAGGTGCTATTTAAAAATCTAAAGTTGACCTTCAATTGACCTTAAAAATGTCAATAAATTAAAAAAAAAATTATGCCATATTCTTTCCCCCACGCTATCATACAACTTTTGTCCGATACATTTTTTCATCTGACTTTTGGTCTTTGAGATATTAATTGCTGGAAGTTTTAATATAATAAATTATATGTATATTATACTTTCTATACCTTATTATTCAGATCTCACTAAATCATCTTTCTGAATGCAATTTTTTTCCCTCCCCAACATAAAATTTTTAAAATACCGGGAAAATAAAATGCGTATACATACAAATAAATTTTATTTTTATGCATACAACAGGATTTTACAAGAACAATAATAAGAATTTTTATTCCAACGCTCATTTATCTTCTTTTTCCTCTCTATCGTAATCCAGAATGCATAAAGATTTTGACAAACAATTTGGCGAACTCTTGAGGTACGTAAATTTGGTGTCCGTTGGTTTATAAAAATTGTGGCACAAATAATCGGTCTTTAATTTTAACAGTTTCAAAAAACTTCCTGTTTTGGGACACCACAGTTTGATATATTTTATTGAATTTAAATTTGCTGAAACCGTAAATATAAAGTGACGGTTTGACGTTATGCTATTTATTGACCTAGTATTACCACCATCTAAAATTAGAAAAAAATTAAGAAATTATTGAACTGCTCTCATATAAGAAAATATTACCGATTATAAAAAGACGCTCCCCCGTTAAAAAGTTCCACACTTCAAATATTTCCGTTTTGATTTTCTTATTTTTTTTGCAAGCAATTCTGTTGTTGTCTAGTATAGTCACCGAACTGAAACTTATTCCGGCGATACTGCTCAATTTAGTTTCAGCTTGAATATCCCAAACGCAAATATCACATCTGGCAATATCATCGATATCTCTACAAAAGTTGATTAAATATTCACTGACCACCTGAAAGAAATTAAATAAGCTAGTGCACCTTCCACATCCATCGTACAATCGTAATTAAGTTACCTTTATTTCAAAGATTGTCTTTCCTTCGCAGCAATTTTGAATCTTTACAACATTGTAGTTTAGATCAAAAATTTGCGTGTTTTCGTTTGTTGTTCCCAATATTATCATATCTTGATGAGCGCACGCACAGGTAACGTTGGCTAGTTCGAACTCGATTACATTATTTTTTAAATTAAAAACTTTAAAATCACCCGAAAAAGTAATAAAAAGAAGTCTGAAATTAATCATTAGGGTTGGAGCAGTTTATAAATCTTTTGAATGAACTCTTACATATTTCCGTATAGTTGTATGGAGTTTTCTTTAATATTGTTTGCAAAATCTACGCTAAAATTGCTACATGTCTGATTATTTCTATCAAAAATTAGGAATTTGTTTGACCCCAAATAAGCTACCACGACGTGTTCATTTTTTACTACTTGGATGAGAGATTCCGCGGAAATCGGAAAAACATATTTGGCCTAAAAAGAAATTAACGTGAGTACAAATCTCTAATAATTTATTACCATTTTACCATTCCGGTGGAAGAATTGAGAATAAAAAGATCAGTGCAGGAGGTTGCGATTATTTCTTCATCGTCGAAATGATGAATCTGATGGAAATGGTAACTGACGTTAATTATAGTGAAATTATTATTACTCCAGTTATTCTGTATCATCTGATTATAAATATAGAGCGCCTGAAACAAAAAGAAATTATCTTCAATCAATTTTTTAATTTTCAAAATTTAACCTGTTTGTGATATGTATATTTTTTCAAAAGATTCGCGTATAATTTCGATTTCAGATTTACTGCTGAATCGTAAAAGCGTTCCTTCTCGCACATGGTTTTCCAAAAGTTCTTGTCGTTCCTGAGACTTTTTGTCGTCCAAAAATGAAAAATATTTTCTGATGGTAAATTCAGCAACAGTTCTTTTACAACTTTATTCAATATTCGATTATCTTCATTTTTTATTTTTCTTATTCGGTTCAGATTTTTCCATTTGATTCCAAAATTATCTTTCAATAAATCGTAGCACACTACGAGCAAGTCCCACCAATCAGACATAAATTTTGTTTTAATTTATTTCCAGTTTCGTAGCAAAACAAATTTTTTTTCTGAAAAATTAAATAAAAGAAAACAATATGAAAAGTTTTCAGTATAAAATTTAAACCGTTATCACGTTCTAAACCAAAACTAAACTAAGAGATGCAAGTTTATTATCACAATTCTAGTAGCAAACGATATTTACCTTCTGGGTGATCTTTGACCACATTAAATTTAAACTGATAATAATAAATCTGATAATGTGTAACTTTTAGGTAACAAAAGAAGAGATAACCGTGAAATCATAGAAGATAAATAATAAGAGAAACTGGAGATGACAAAAACCGAATTCTAATTTCTTTAGTCAGTGATGAACTATAAAAAAGATGTTGTATGTTCTGGTATTAAAATTTTTTTTTAAGTGGTATTTAGGTGTAGAAGATGTGGTATAAAAACGTTTAAAATCATGGGTGTTCATAATGGTGAGCAAAAAAAAGTTACCTGGTTATTTTCCACCATATAGAATATAGATAGTGTATATTTAATAATTTAGTTACACAAGATTGTATTCACCAAGTGTGAAGCAGTGGCGGTCCGTGAGTAAGTAATTTGGGGAGACTGGAAGTCTATAAAGTATTAAAAAGTACTAATAACAGTAGTTATCTAAATAATGTACATAATAATTCTTGAGTTTAAAACTCAAGTTACATTCTATTAAATAAATTTGTATCGTCATAGGTGTTCTTTTAAATATTATTGATAACAAAAAATGTTCTTTAAGTAACTTCTCTTCTTGTGCAAGTAGTTCTAGTAATTCAAGATAATTCTCTTTATTTAAAAATTTGTTATTTTTTGGATGTCCACGAAAAACAATTTCTTGCTTACCCAAAAAGCAAACAACATGGATTAAAGGTGTTAGTAAACGTCTATTTATACCGACTTTTTCACTATGTTTTAGGGCTGCAAGTCGTCGACTTTCTGATAGAACATGTTTAATTCTAACTTGACCCAAAACATGAAATTTTTCTTGATTTCTCAAGTGATTTTTTGAAATAGTGTTTTTCTACCTTTCTTATAAAATTTTTTATTGTTAACAATCCACCAACACTCCATTCTTTTTCTTCGCCAAAAATTACGTAAGTAAAACAAAACATTTTATTTCGCTTATCGCAACCAGTAAGCCACAAAAATTTGTTATACTAACCAAGAGTGGATTAAGGTACCTCTGCACCCTTAGGCACACATGTATGGTGCGCCCCCCTTAATAGAAAATATAACCAGTTATTTTTTATTATTTTATACATAATATGTTTTGAGTGATATTGGTGTAAAATTTCTGAATATCAAACACACTTGCTTGATCGGTGAGCTCTGGTGTGCGGAAGCAGTCAGGCTTACTCAGGGTCGCGGATTCAAAAAGTTTATTTCTTCTATAATTTTAATTACTTTAATTACTTCTTCTCGGCAAATTATTACCAAGATTCAATTTGAAAAATATCCGTTCCAATTCAATTTAAAATGGTAACCTTAAATTTTATGATACAGGTCCGCAGTCCGGCTTATTAAACTGCGTTGTCGTTTCTTTAATAAATTTTCATACAATATATAAAACATTATTTAATATAACTCAAAATTAATGATTTTCAATAAATAATTGTTCAACCAATTAAAAGAAATAGCTCACCCAATAAAAATCTATTTTAACAATAAAAAAAAATTTAAAAAACTTACAAAATCAAAATTTTAGCTGCGGCTACTTTTGACCAAAAATACTCTCATAACAAAATTTAAATTAACAATATTCGTATATAAAAATTCAATTGTAAAAACTATTCGCACAATAAAAACTTAAGATCGGTGAAGCAAAAATCTAGGCTTTCGCCATTTTTGCTATTTTGGTAAAAAAAAGTCCTACTGCAACTCAACTTTCTACATTTTAAAATTGTATCACCTAATTCAAATTTAGAATTCAGAAAATATTAACAAAGCATCGGGGGCGGTTAAATTTCTTCCTAACACGACAGTATATTCAAAATATCTTAATTATCTTAATATCGTAATTTCGCGACTAAGACCAAGACCAAGTGAATTTTCCGAAAGTGCAAGTTTTAAAAATTGAAAATGTTTCGTCCAAGACTGTATAAGCTTTTTTTCTTTTCATAAGTTCTTAAATATAAGTATTAAATAATTCTTTGTCAGCAAAAGTAAAATTGTAATTTATAATATATTATTTACGATGTAGTATATTATTGCGACGCCAAGTGCATGGTGTGGTAGACAAAATGACGGAAAATGTTTTGTAATCAGTAAATAAAAACTGGTATAATCATTGTACATTTTGCTACATTTAATTTTTGAAAATGTCATGTATTTTGCTTGGTGCATTGCACCTATTTTTCGTGCGCCCCTAGGAACGAGCCTAGCTAGCCTAAACGGTAATCCGTCTCTGATACTAACAACATTGAAATTTTCTTGTAAATTTACCTTCTTTAGATTCTAATGAAAGGCTGGGTGTTGGTCTATTAGTTTTTAATTTACACTTTTGTTCATAAGATAACGTATTAAAATCATTTTTGAACAAAAAGTCCAATATATTGTTTATTTTCATTGCTGAAAATTATTTAAAAAGTATAAGGGAATAAATGCACAAACACGTAGAACTTGTAATAACAAATACTACGTAAATTATATTACATAAACTTCGAAGAGACTTGGTTCGTTGGTAGATTTGCTGTATGCAATTTCCCCACTCCTAAACGCTCCTACGTTAAGTATTGTAACGAAAATTAAAACGTTTATTTATTTCTAAAGAGCTAATACAAATATTTACAATACGATTTATAACAATAAAACGATTACTACACTAACACTATTTATTTACAATATAATTGATTTAACACTAAGTCCGGATCTATTTAAACACTCGGTATATCGTTTATCACTTCACTATTTATTTATGTTCACTTGCGTGTTTGAACTGGAATTGATTCGTCACTAGAAATCGCGCTGCATTTATACTTAAATGCAGCCTTCCAGAAAATTCCATAACGTTCTAGGAATTTCTATTCACTTCTATGCGTTTCTAGATCGAATTCGAAGCAGTGGCGCAGCTAAGGGAGCGGGGGCTAGAGGGCTATAGCCCCTCCTCTAGACATTCTTCCTTTCTTTAATGACCATAACCGCTTTTTTACCGGTGCAATAAAAAACACGCCTAAGAGTGTTTGGTATTCAAGAGCTAGAAGGAGAGTCGACTGACAAAGTAATATTGGACCTTTTGAGAAACCGCCTTCAGATCGATGTGCAATTGACCGACATCGAAAGAAGCCATAGGGTGGGCAAAATTATTAATGGTGATCGATCCCGTGCACTGCTGGTAAGGTTTCTTTCATACAGGACACGAAATTTGGTCATCAAAAACAGGAAATTGCTCAGGGGAACCAGTGTTAATATTCAGGAGGACTTAACTACAATACGATATGAAAAACTTAAGCAAGCTAAAAAGGACTTCGGATATAAAAATGTCTGGACCATTGATGGGAGAATAATGATTCGGAGAGTGCAGAATGAAAGAACTGTTGTTGAATGCCTAACTTTGTAATATTTACTTAGTTTATATTTTTTGAACAGAAGTTTATTTAACCGTAGTACTATAAAGGATATATGATTATTTAAAATGGGTTAGGAATGTATGTGATGTGTGATATTGTTCTAAACAGCTCCAAACTTTATCGAAATTCATTTATCTTCACGTTTATTATTATCATTTAATAACTCGGACAGGTATGGAGTACTAATATTTATGATGGCTTGTTTTGTTATTGTTTTTATTGCATTTTCTGTATTGCGGCTGACGTCGCTCCTGTGTTTGCTTAATATGTTTCGCACTTGTAATTATTTATGCAATAATTAAATTTTTAATATAATAATTAAATCACTAAGTATTGAGTAACCAGGAGTGGCGTTGGCTGTTAAGCTATTATAGTATTTAATTTTTGTATTTTCAGTGACGCACGAGAATATAGTAGATTATGCGAATCTATTATCAGAATGTGAGGGGCTTGCGTACAAAGTTGGAGGATTTTTATTTGAATCTCGTGAGTAGTGAGTTTGATGTCATTTGTATAACTGAGTCATGGTTGAACGAGAGTTTTTTGGATGGTGAGTTGGTGGGCAGTAGCGAGTGGAGTGTTTTTAGAAATGACAGGAGGCTTGAGCGTACTGGGAGAGAGAGAGGTGGTGGTACATTTATTATTATTAAGACCAAGTATACTGTAAAGCAGATATTTACATCAGATAATATATTTGATGCTGTGGGGATTACTTTTGAGGTCGGATCTGAGTCAGTTACTGTGGTCTCTGTGTATGTTCCCCCGGGGCAATCTGGGATGGCGTATTCCGAGTTCTTCCAATTTTATGAAAAAAATCTAAACTATATTAGTGACAAAGTTATCATTGTTGGAGATTTTAATTTGAATGATGTTAGGGGTACCACATCTAGTATGTACTTAGGACAGCCAAATACGCGATTATTATCGGAATTTATAGATATCAATGACTTGCAGCAATTCAATAATATTCTGAATAGGTCGGGGAGAACGCTTGATCTTGTGTTGGGAAGCTTGGGGTGTGCTGTTGCTAGAGAGGATACTCCGTTCGTTGCGGAGGACGATCACCATCCTACTCTGCTGATTAATATCACAGTAGCATCAGATAAATTCAGTAGAGGCCCCATACCCATCAATAGTTATCACTTTAAAAAAGCAAAATATGAAAGACTAGAGCATGATATGAAAAACATTAACTGGGGAAAATTATATGAAATCGATGAGATTGATGCTGCAGTGGACGAATTTTATAAAAAAACGTACGAAGTCTTTGACAAAAATGTCCCTAGGGTAAAACACGTTAGTAGGTCATTCCCGCCGTGGTTTGATGGTGAGATCATACATGAACTAAAGCTCAAGGATAGATATCGGAAAAATAAATCGTTGTCTTCGCATATTGATGCCTTGTATAAGAACAAAAGAAAAACGGTTAAGAACTTGATTAGAACCAAATATGCGCAATACATCAAAGACATCAAAAGGGACTTAATAACGGGTGATCCAGGAAATTTTTGGAATTATATTAAAACAAAAAAAAGCGCAACAAAAAAATCATTGCAGATGGTGGATAGTGACAATTCTCAAGTCAAAATCGAAAATCAGGCGGAGAAGTTTGCGTCGTATTTCGGCTCCGTGTATAACACCGATGTATTAAGTACCTACAATATCTCAACAATAATAGATGAGGTTGAGATTCTGCCATTACAGGAGAACATGTGTTTTCCGAAAATAACGGAAGAGGAAGTTTACCAGGCAGCGGGAAGAATGAAGCCGGGGAGGGCATGCGGAGTAGATAACTTTCCTCCATATTTATTGAAAAGCCTCATTGAGTGGCTGAGTTACCCGCTTCTATATATATTTAATCGGATTGTAGAAACAAACACTTACCCAACGTTATGGAAAGTGGCGAGGGTGTGTCCTATACTTAAATCGGGAACTAGCACAAAATTTGAAAATTACAGACCAATTTCCATACTGGCAGCCCCTAGTAAGCTGCTTGAGCAGATCCTACACAGTAGAATTTACAATCACGTAAAATTATCATTGAATGCAAGCCAACATGGCTTCCTAAAGGGTAGATCAGTGGAGACTAACTTGTTTCTATTTACACAGTTTGTTTATGAGAGCCTCAATGAAGGAACTCAAGTTGATGTAATCTATACGGATTTTAAAAAAGCCTTCGATCGAGTAATACATGACATACTTTTGAGAAAACTCTATAGTTTTGGGCTAGGTCCGATTTTGGCGTTGATTGTTTCTTACCTTAAAGGGAGAACCTTTATGGTTTCGTTTAATGGCTTTTTGTCCGGATCCTATGATGCGGTTTCTGGTGTGCCTCAGGGTAGCAACTTGGGGCCGTTATTTTTCTTGCTGTTTGTGAATGATATAGGAGATTTCTTGGCTAACTCATTGTACTTGTTGTTTGCAGATGATCTGAAGTTGTACATGCGAGTTAAGTCTGTCGGGGATTGTAAATTGCTGCAAGCAGATATCCGTAGAATATTGGCTTGGTGTAAAGGGAACAAGCTTGAGTTTAACATATCTAAATGTAATGTCGTTAGCTATTTGAGATCGGAGGTAGTAGTGAAATATTCTTATAAAATGGAAAACATTATGTTGAATAGACCGGAATCCATAAAAGATTTGGGAGTAACGTTTGTCTCGGACTTGACATTTCGGAGTCATATCACGAAAGTTGTGGCTGAAACTAGAAAGCTATTGGGATTCGTTATTAGAAATACAAAATCATTTAAAAGTACTGATGTGGTAACGACTCTATTTAACAGCCTTGTACGTCCTAAATTGGAGTATTGCAGTATTATTTGGAACTCGTCTTATGCGATGGATGTATTGGCACTAGAACGGGTGCAGGGTAGATTGCTAAGATATTTACAATATATGGAGACAGGTACTTATCCGTCCTATATTGTGCGTAGTGATAGTCTCAGATCAAAATATAATGTAATTGAGTTGCGTGCTAGGCGAGAATACAGCTCAGCCTCGTTCCTTTATAAAGTTCTTAAAGGGTTATATGACTGTCCGAGAATTGTTCAAATGATAGAAATAAGAGTACCTCGCTCATGCAATACGCGAATTCGCAGTACGATACAGGTTCCCCCGGCAAGAACGCTCTATATGACTCATGCACCGCTGCACACCATTTGCCATAGTTTTAATTATTTGCTTCTGAATTCAAATGTCGAATATGACATCAGCTTCACGCATTTTAAAGAAATTGCGAGAAACGTCTTTAACCGAATGCCTATTAGGTAATTTTAGTAAATTTTGGGTGTGAAGCCTCTCGCATCTCGCATGTGGTCTCGAAGTCGTGGTTCGTTTAATGTAATATAATATAGGTATATGTATTTATCTACATGTAATTAGGCCCTCGGCCTGTATGTAGTATGAAATTTAACACAATAAAATAAAATAAATAAAATAAAATAAAAATAACCGAAAGTTACAATTCAAGTTAGGTTAGGATTGATTATCGTCTTACCTTTTATTGACAACAAGAAGTTTCGTAACACTTTTATCAAAGACCAATTCTTCGTTTGCTGTACAACACTGGCTAATTCTAAGAATCCACCTAAAGCTGTAACCATCCATCTAATCGAAAACTTTTTTGAATATCGGAAACCGTTTATGCGCAACGCAAGTGATAGTGGTCAACTTAGGAAGTAATAAAGCAGGGGCGTACCGACGAAATTGGTGAGCAACTATTTTTGTTTTGTTTTGTGTGATTCTTTTTTTTGAAAACCGAATCTACAGTATTTACGCGTTGTTTGTGTAAGATCGGCTTAAGATCGGAAAAATGAAGATTATTTAATCAACCTAATTTATGATTGTTTGCGGATCGGGCGAAGCTCGATTATTATTTTGTTTTAGGTTAAGAAAACCTTCAGATCTGAACGGCATTAATTGATACAATTACAATCTATTAACTCACTGCGTACAGTTTGCGACACTTGTGTGGTACTACTTGTATATTTCAACGTCGTATATATTTTTTGTGATTAAACGCAGTTTACCTTTACTGGTGTTTTATTTATACTAGCTTTTGCACTTTAGGTTACCATCTTAGGCGAGCGGCAAAAAGTACATGGCGCCATTTTAAGTATTTGTGTTTTTTTTTTGAGTAGAGCAAGATTCAATCTTGACTTTCGACCCACCACTAATTTGCTTTCACCTCTGAGTTGAGCCGTAGCGTCGCTCGAAAGACCAGGTAAGGGTAGGCATTCAGCGTTAGTTTAGCCAACTTTTGCGACTCGAGCGCAGACGGGTAGCAAATTTGGCGCCCAACGTGGGGCCATAACAAACAAGCGAGTTTGTTGCTAAACGAGCGTACGAAATAGTACAAGTATTGTTTTGTTTTGCGGGGTCACCAAAATTGTCGAAAATTTTGGGTGATTGGTTTCCCGATTAGTCAATCAATTAAGTACACACAAGGCAAACTGTGAGTAGAATAGATTTTGTTTTTTTTTGAGATCTTTTTTGTTAAAGCGTTTATACAAACAACACTGGGTTTCAATTTTAATTAGGCTCAATTGCGTGATAAATAGCGTGCGCTCTGCTACTGTTGTTCCAGGTGGCTATTCGTAGTAAATTTTGAGACGAGATTGTGTCGGTAGTCATGGCACAAACAAAGATGGATGTTTCGAGGCTTTCGAAAGAGGAACTCATTTATGAGATTTCGATTAGAACAGCAGTTGATTGTGCAGACAAAACGGTCAAAGATTTAAGCAAAATACTAAAAGCGACCTTAGATAATAAAGATATTTTAGACGCGTCAATTCCGGCTTACCCTTATAGTTTCAAGGATGATAGCGCCGCCGTAGGTGCCACGTTGACTGATTTACGTGAACTTATTGACGAATATTCGGGTGATGAACGCGATAGTCTGTATAGGCGTATCAATACAAAATTGACCCATACGTTAGGTAGGTTAGGACGTTCAGTTGCGACTACGGTGGGCGAAGAAAAGGTGAAGGGTAGATTGAACGCAGATTTGTTATTGTTAAGTGGGGAATTTAAGTCTAAAGGAAAGAAAACAAAGAAATCTAGGGAAAGTTTGCTCGAACTCAGTATGGTACGACAAAATCTGCGCGATGATAGCTTTGGGAAAACAGATATTGACGAATCTTCTTCGGATTCAGAAGTAGAAGTCAAGGTCAAGCAATTCCGACAGAAACCACTCCCTGTACGCGATTGGGGCATTAAATTTTCCGGAAAACGTTCCGGAGAGTCACTAAGTGCGTTCCTTGAACAAGTTGAGGATATGAGAATACCCAGGGGAATATCGCGGGCAGATCTTTTTAATTCCGCGATGGATCTTTTTACAGACGATGCTCGAGTTTGGTTTCGTGCGATGAGATCCCAACTGTACGACTGGGATGGGTTGGTTGAAGCTTTGCGCGAAGAGTATCTTCCTCCTAGATATGACCAAAAATTGTTTGACGAAATTAAAAAAAGAACACAGGGCAGAGGGGAGAGCATAGGAATGTACGTCGCGGTAATGCAAAACATGTTTTCCAGATTGCAATTAGATATACCTGAATCGACCAAACTCGAAATTATGACGCAAAACATCGCGCCTTACTACCAACAACAATTGACTTTCTCTGATATTAGCTCGATTAAGAAACTGCAGGAGTGCTGCAGAAAAATAGACGCGACACGCGAATAGGTTGAGAGTTATGCGCCACCGCCGCATAGAAATAGATGTTTAGAGCCAGACTTGGCATTTGTAGGGGCTACGATTCCAAAAAGGGATGCAGGGGTAAGCAGTGTGGGCAACACAAGTTCTTGTTGGAATTGTGGGGAGACAGGGCATTACTCGCGAGATTGCAGGGCAGGGCGGAAAGAAGTTTGCTGTCCCCGTTGCCAAGGGGTAAAAGTCGCTGGTAATTGCTCACACTGTAGCAATGCAGGTCCTAGTAGAAAGGTAGCCGAAACTAGTTCTGCTAGAGAAGCAAACATCTACACACGCGGGGGTAGGGGTGCATACAGGGGAGCCGTTAGACGTTTGGGAAACGGCTCAGATCGCGTTTAGACAGTCGAACTAAACCGGTCCAACAACAACCAACTTCGACTGAAAATTATATGTACCATGTCCTTGATTTTATTTTAGAGCATGCTGGTAACGACCAACGACCTTACCTTACGGTCGATATTTTTGAGTACAAACTAAAAGGTTTGTTAGATTCGGGCTCAAGCTATACCATCATGGGTAAACAGGGACATGGGTACTTGCAGAAACTTGGGATGACATTAGAACCCGATGATACGATTTGTACGGTAGCCAATGGACAAGCGGTCTATAGCGTAGGGAAATGTATCCTCCCGATGAAAGTGGCTGACCGTGTTAAATTAGTTTCAATTACAGTGGTACCAGAACTACCACACCTTTTAATATTAGGGGTTGATTTTTGGAAGACTATGGGAGTCGTTCCGAACTTAAGTAGCGGTAATTGGGTTTTTGCGAACGATTCTATCAAATGTTTCGAGATAGGTAACGCGGTTCAGGGTTGCGACGACTTGACTGACGAGCAGAAAGGTCGCTTAGATAGTCTAATAGAGAGAAATTATAATTTGATGGGTGATCGGTTGGGGTGTACTAACGTTGTCGAACACGTCATCAAAACGACGGCGGAGCCTATCAAACAAAGGTACTATCCGGTGTCTCCTGTTGTTCAGGCACGACTAAACAAACAGCTAAACGAGATGATTTCGGAGGGTATTGTGCGTAAGAACCATAGTCCTTGGACATCTCCGGTTATCTTAGTTAAAAAAAAGAACGGAGAGTACCGTTTTTGCGTGGATTTCCGCAAGCTAAACAGGGTCACAGAAAAGGACAGTTACCCCATGCCCTATATAACCAACACTCTGGACCAATTGAAAAATGCGAGGTACCTTTCTTCCATAGATGTTAAGTCGGCTTTTTTCCAAGTTCCCCTGGCGGAGGAATCGAGAAAATATACAGCGTTTGTAGTTCCTGGCCGAGGTTTGTGGGAATTTTGTCGTTTACCGTTTGGGTTATCCACAAGTCCTGCCACTTGGCAACGACTCATGGACAGAATTTTGGATTACGATATGTTACCTTACGTTTTTTGCTACCTAGACGACATTATTATAGTTACGGAAACATTCGAAAAACACCTCGAAATTTTGGACGAAGTGTTTAGGCGTTTGAGGGAGGCTAACATTACTGTCAAAAAGGAGAAATGCCAGTACTGTCGCCCGCAATTAAAGTACTTGGGGTATGTGGTAGACAAGTCAGGTTTTCACGTAGATCCTGATAAGGTACGGGCCATGCTAGAACTTCCAGCTCCTAAGAACGTTAGTGGGGTCCGCGCAATAATAGGAACGTTTAGTTGGTATAGGCGTTTCATTCCGGAACTCTCTACTCTCATTGCTCCCATTTCCGCACTCCTAAAGAAAACAAATAAAAAATTTGAATGGTCAAACGAATGTGAAACCGCGTTTCGGACCATAAAAGAAAAGTTGGTAACAGCTCCAATTTTAAGTTGCCCTGATTACGACTTACCTTTTGAAGTTCAAACAGATGCATCCGGGTGGGGTATCGCGGCGGTATTAAGTCAGCCTCATCCTGACGGTGAGAAGGTCATATCTTACATTAGTCGTTCTCTTACCAGCCAAGAGAGAAAATTTAGTACCACCGAGAGAGAATGTTTAGAGGTTCTATTTGCCCTTGAGAAATTTAGGCAATACATAGAGGGGGTTCCCAACGTTAAGGTAATTACGGACCACCATTCTTTGACCTGGTTGCAAAATTTAAGAGATTGTAACGGCAGATTAGCTAGATGGGCCGTGAAAATGCAACAATATGATGTAACGATTGTTCATAGGAAGGGTAAAGAACACATCGTTCCCGATACCTTAAGCCGTAGCGTTCCGGTGATCGATCTGCTAGAAATAAATAAGGTTCCGGCAGATAAATGGTATAATAAGATGTTGCATAAAGTTGTTAATGAACCGCTTAAATATCGCCAGTGGAGAGTAGAGGGTGAAACCCTATACAAATACTTACCTCCCAGACCGGCAGATTTTGTTAAAGATTGGGAAAATTGGAAAATAGTTGTTAGGAAGTCTGAGCAATCTGAGCTTTTAGACAAGTTTCATTGTGATCTGACGTCAGGTCACGCAGGCGTTTATAAAAACTATGCTCGACTAGCCCAATCGTATTTTTGGCCCAAAATGAGGTATGACGTTACCAAATATGTTAGGCGTTGTCTAATATGTCTTCAACACAAAGCTACAAATCAACCACCTATCGGACATATGCTCTCACACTCTCAACCATCCCAGCCGTGGGAAACGATATCTTCCGATTTAATGGGTCCTTTTCCTAAATCGAAAAGGGGAAATAGATTCCTATTGGTAGTTACTGATTATTTTAGTAAATTCGTCTTGGCGTTCGCGATGAGAAATTCTTTAGCTACTAATATAGTTACAAAGTTAGAAAACGAGGTATTTTTAATGTTTGGGGTTTCAAAGGTCGCCATTAGCGATAATGGACCTCAGTATATTAGTAAAGCGTATAAGAATTTGCTAGGAAGGTACGACGTTCAAGCCAAATATACACCTTATTTTCATGCGCAAAGTAACCCTACCGAACACACGAACAAAACCATTAAAGGGATGATTGCGTCATACATCAACAACAATCATAGAGAGTGGGATGAGAATATTTCGAAAATTACATGTGCCATCCGCACTTCTAAAAGCGAGGTAACTCAACAGACACCTTATTTTGTAAACTTTGGTAGGTCAATGATCTTGTCGGGTAAAGACTTTGACCGTAGAGATGTCTTTGTTGATAGTGAAATAGTAGACGGGGAGTACAAGACCAAAAACTTAAAAGAGTTATTCGGCTTCGTGAAACGAAAATTGTCGGCCGCGTCTGCGAAGGGCAAAAAGACGTATAATTTACGTAAGAGACCGGAACAATTCAGCGTTGGTCAGGAAGTGTACCGAAAAAACCATGTCTTGTCGAGTGCTCCTGATTATTTCACAAGAAAGTTAGCTCCTAAATATGTAGGTCCGTTCTTTATTAAAGAGAAAGCGTCTCCATGGACGTACATCTTAGAAAATGAACACGGTGTTGAGAAGGGTCTTTGGTCAAGTAAGGATTTAAAGGCAAAGCCTCCAGATATAGAAAACGATTAGATTTTATTTTTAGTTTAATTTTGTTTGTATATATGATTTTAATGTAAATAGCTAGATTTTCATAGTGGATTTTATTGTAAATAGTTAGATTTTCGTAGTACAGTGGGAGAAGTTTAGTGGCTTTTCTCTTCTAGAAAACCCACTCGTGGTAAGGGGAGAGTTGTTACGTTCAGATTCCACCGCTACGCCCCGAACGTAACAAAATGCTTATTTTAACACCTAAATTTTGTAACAAATTATAACAACTTAATTTCATTGATAGGTACGTTTATTTACCAACAAAATTTTGATTTAGGCGCTTATAATTAAGGAAATGCAATATCTCTTCGAGGTTGAGGTTGGCAACAATTTTTCGCACAGATAAGATTAGTCTTCCTTTCTGAAATTTTGACGTTAGTTCGGTAGCCAAATAAGTGAGATTTACCAAGGGGAACAGTCACTTAACCCTCATCACGATTTTCAAAATTTCAATTGCACTATAGGAAAGAGGACACTTTTATAGGTAGAATAAAAAAAAAGAAATGGGAGGATGTGGCATTAATTTTCGAAAAAATCGATTTTAAAGATGTAAAATTTACATGTATTTTAGATACACCTTTTAACACGGCTGCATGATTAGCCGATTTTGTGTAAGGCAAAAAAACTTAAAAATATCCCTGAAAAATGACAGAACTCGCCAAGGGTGGAACTCGAAGCCATAGAACTCGTTCGGGTGTCAACATCGAATAACACATCATTAAGAGTAGATCAAAGCACACGTACCGTCAACAAAATGAGACTGTCACCGACGAGACGAGACGAGACGAGATCTTGGCTTTGATTCCGACCTTATCCAAATCGCTCACTTATCAATATCACCATTCGTTCCTACGAATGCAAATTTTAACTTTCCAATTTTAAATAATTCAGATTCAATTTTTTTCTTTTTCTAATTTATCAACCAAATCCAATCTACCGCTCAGTAGCCACTCAATATAAAAATTATCCAAAAATCCAAATATTAAAATTTTAAAATCACTCAATAATGCATTCGCATCAAATCACTTTATTTAAACCAAATCAAAATACTACTCACAATTTCAAAAATAACAAAATCTCGTATCAAAAATCAAACTCAGCGGGCATACAAAATTTCGCACCCGCTGTCGGCCATAGTCAAATCCTACAAAGTTACAACTTAATTATTAAAGCCAAAATTTCACCAAAATGCAGAGGGTGAGTCCCAATCATTTTGAAACATCACAATACATACTGTGTATTTATATTGTGTTAACTTAAACATTTCCAAAATTTATGACAAAACTTATTTACTAACTAATTTATGACAAAACAATTTGAAATAAAGATAAAAACCGGACGCCGTTGCATGCTAGGTCAACGCGATGATTTTGAACGATTTAAGGGGAGAAATACATGTAAAATTTTTAAAAAAGTATTTTTTTTTGATAAAATGTTAGTAAAACATCCTAAGAATCTGTCACCAAATTTTTAAAACTTAATTCAAAGTATTTCTTATGTTAAAACCTAGCAACCGCGCGCGGTTAGATGTATAGTTGAAGGGTCAACTTTGGCTACCTGTCTTTGAATGCTCTTACTTAAAACCTTTCTATTTAAAATTATGGTAAGCCGATGTTTTACAATTTTCTTATACAATAATTATTGGAAAATAACAGTTGTAAAGTTATTAAAAAAGTATTTGAGAAGATCAGGTTCAGTGTTGGGATTTATTATACGGAACGTTTTCAAAAACTAATAACAGCTGGATTGTTCAATGAAGTTGATCAATACAGAGTAACTCGAGAAAATCGGCGTAGTTTATTAGCGACTAAAAAAGCACGTCAAGCACATCAAGAAGAACTTCTGAAGAAAAATTAGTTCTACGGGGACACCGAAGAACTCTTATAAGGCGCCGGAATTGCTGACTAATCGGTAAGTTATCGAAATTATTGATTTTTATGTGTTTAAATATAAAAACGCATATTTCTCAAAACTACATTTTTCAAATCGGCGTGACCGATAACTCAAAAAGCTTTTTATCAATCGTGCTGAAATTTTGTACATATCTTTTCAATAATATTACTTTCTATATGAACCTATTTGTTTTAAAAAATTTGATAAAAAAATTATATTTTCGAAGCAAAAAGAATTGAAAAATTTGGTTTAAAAGTAATTTTTTTTTAATAAAATATTTCAACCCGTGAATTTTTTTTTTAATTTTTTTTAGTTTCATATAGAAAATATAACATTAATAAATACTCAGAACTTTTATTTTTTTATTTCAGACAAATACAACAGAAGCTACAAGTCTCGCCAATCAACAACTCTCGCTGCGACCTTTCCGGATAACTAGACTATAAATCGGCCATTTGGAAATTTAAAAAAGAATTATTTTTTTTTTGTAATAGTGAAAAATACAAACAAACTATATGCCAAGTTTTAAATAAATTGAACGAGTAATTCTTTAAAAAAAAATTAACCAAAATCAAGCAAAATTTACGCGTCTATATGTATTTCCCTCCTTAACGATTTCTAGTATTATCCTACTATAACGACGAAATCGATGTGTCGATAAATTTTGTACGTCTCGCAGCAAAACAAAACTCGAAAATTTTAATTGAGATTAAGTTGGTAACAGTAATTTTTCAAAGTCACACGGTAAAATTACAAAGTCACCCGAAATTGGAACGGAAATAAGTTTAGGAGCGTCCGTTCACGGCGCTCGCATGTTGCTCAGAGCAAAATGTACGTACGCAT